>WYDI02002754.1:0-256519 GCA_009867235.2 Psittacus erithacus | reverse complement strand
CTTGCTCAGTCTAAACATTCTAAGCAGTAGCTACAAACATCGGCGTTATCACCGCTGTTCCCAGACCAAAACCAGAAACACAGCACTGCACCAGCTACTAAGAAGGAGAAAAATGACTGCTGCTGCTGAACCCAGGACACATGGGATAAAAAAGGAAAGGTGATAATAAAAGGGCTTAATTTTTATGGGCTTCAGAGGAGATTCATGTTCCATCAATTCTGAGTTTAAACAACATGAAAATGGGCCCAACCCAGGAGTAAATCCCCTCAGAGTGCAGCCTTTGGAGTCAATTTTTCATCTTAGCCTTTCTAGGTGGAGACAAGACACATAAATAAACATGTGCAAGTTATTGCCAGCACGCTCTACTTTATTAATTTTGTGTAGAGCAAGCTGGCTTTCAGGGAGGTTAATTTCCTGAACCGAGAAGAAAATGGCACTTCACCAATTGGAAAATAAGTAATTGTGTGGATACCTCAGTTCATTATTTTTAACTCTGCAGAGTCTTTGCAGGCTCCAGGAGCATGCTGACAGCTTAGAGAAACAGAGCTATTTTCACCACCCAGTTTCACCGTGTGGTGTGTATTATACTGTGTTACATAGAAATTAATGGCTGTTTAGAAACAGCAGCACCTTGTCTAGGTTCTCTCAAATGGAGCCTAGTTAATCTTGGGAACGTCTATTCCAAAGATGTAGCTACTGTTGGAGGAAAACACACTAAATACCACATATTTTTACAGAGAAGGTTCTTAAACTCTAGCAACATAACCTGTTGAGCTCCTGTATCTCAGTGGATATCACATCTTTGCTGCCGCTATTGCTCTTTAACCTTAGAAATCCTTAGGTCTGAGAAGCAGCGACTTGAGGGGGTGTTTTTTCTGCTGGACTACCTGTGAATCTGTAACCAGGACACACAAACACAAAACGCTGGTTTTATCTGAAGTAATGAGAAAATGACATTAGTCCATATGGCATTGGAAATCCTGGATCCAACTTGTCTGTTGGTTTAAAGGCATATGGATGCCACTGGGCTTTGACAGTATCGCTTGACTGTGGCTATTTCAGAATTCAGGCAAAACCAGATGGCAGCGTTTTGGAGGTTTTGAAACATATGCTGCGAAACATAATTTTTAAACATATTTATTAACAGTGGGGTTAATTTTACTGGAACTCTCCCAATAAAGCTGTATTGGTACATTTTTGAGGAAACATGTCTCATGAAAGCTTGGAGTTGTGCAAAGCTGGGGCTCCAGAATCATTTTCCCAGACTAAAAGTTTGATAGGAATTCTACTTAGCACTCCTAACAATCTGCCTTTTTGTCTGTCTCAAACAAGATTAGAGAAATAATGTAAATCTGAAAGCATTTAAAATTCCTGTGTCATTTTGAGTTTGCAATAATCTTTTCATCATCTTAACTAATGTCAGGTGATAAGCAAAAGTACATTAATTTATGTCCTATCAAAATGTTTAATATAGGTAACGCATGAAGGAGAAAACATTATCTGGCTGACATGATGCAAAAATGCCATTCTGTTCTTCTCTGTACAGATGGTTTTTCACTTCCCACGGTGTTTCGCTGTGGAAAATCTGTTGTGTTCTTGCTATTTAATTTGCCTTTTCGATGCAGTTTTCTCAATTAAATCTCATGCAGATGATGCAGTCATTTATATTCAGAGGATCGGACTTTCTGCTCTTATTGGATAAACTTTAATCTAATCTACAGGGTTCAGCCTTAGCTGTGTGATATTAATTAATTTTAAATTTAGATAAATGTTTCTTTGGTGAAGATCAAAAGGTAAACGTGGTCCCTGGATCTGATGCTGACAGGGAAAGCATGTATCGGATGACTTACTTGGATTTTACTGAACCAAGGGGAATCGGGTAAGAGAAGATGGGAGAAATGGCTCAAATAATTAACTGATCTGTACAAAAGCGTTAGCTCCACTTTTACAGCTGGCATGTCTCAGTGCTGCTCTCTGACCACTCATTAAGAGAAGGCCGAGCAGAGTGATGTTTTCATGACAAAGACATTTTCATCTAAGCACTGACTTGTGGCAAGGACATAGCAGGGGAATTTTTACCTGCTGATGCAGTACAATTGGTTTTTACATGATTCTTAGACCAAATGACAAGTAAATCTTTGAGAAAACCTTCATTTTCCCACTTGCCACAACACCCTCACCCTCTCCAGGAACCTTCTGCATTCAGGAAAGAGGAGGGAGTATCCAGTAGGCACAACTGAAGTTGCATATAGAAACTTAAATATGATGCGCTTGACTTTACTACCTAAACAACTGTTGCAGACTTCTATATAAAACAAAGTCCTCCATGAAACTGATGCCAGTAGCTAAACAGAAGATGAAAGCTGACAATACACTCTGTACAATGAGACAATTTGAACTTGGTATTCCTTTAATTAATCTTTGAATACCAAAGAATTTAGCCCTGTGTTCTTCACAGGACCGTAGGAGAAGTCTTTATTAAATTCCCTATCTGGCCTATTGGAGCAAGTGCTTTTCTCTCCTTACTCTATAAATCAAGAGAAAACCTAACAGCTGCCATAGAACCTCTGATTTCCATAGTCACAATGAGGACAAGCAGGGTTTTTTTCATGCTCATTAGGATCATGTTCGGCGATGGCACGGCAGGTTACCTATTACGCCCATTAAAGCTGTAACTAATCCCTTTCTGTGTCACACGAAACAAGAAATTCAAGATGAGAATGGGAAAGGCAAAGGTCTCTTTCCATTCATTTCTAGAACAGTTGCAAAATGCTGAGCTCCCCCTTTACCCTCAAGGCAAATGCAAAGAAGTTCATCCTAAAAGATATCTCATAATTTATCTATTTATAGAAGGATTTGGGTTTTTTCTCCGACTTTGAGTTATTCATAAGATACTCGTTTATGTGACTATCTGCATATAAACATTACCACTGGAGAGCAGCATGGTAGACAGCAAATACGGATTACTTAGTCTTATCACTGGACATCTTTTATATGAGGTGCTCATTTAGACAGAATTCATTGTATATTATTCTCCTGTGAGAACATTAACTGGTCTCCAACTTTCCAGAGCTTGGTACCATTTTCAGAGTGTAAAAACCTCAAGGACTTAAAAGGACAGACAGGCAAGTTTGCAGAACATTTCATTAATTTGTGGGAAATTCTACTTACTGTAAGTGTCATGTCTTTGCTGGGAAGACTGAGAACATCTGCCAAATATAATACCACTTTCTTCCCCTCACAGTCTGGCTCCTCTTTTGTTTGACATTGAGGGACTAACTGTTAAGTCACACTGCCTCAGCCTGAAGAAGCAACTATGTTCATATATCTAACGCTTAAATTTCAATTTGTATTGGAATGTCAGTCATTGCATAAATCCAGACACACAGAAAAGTGAGTAAGAAATAGCTGTGTGGGCCAAGAGAGAATAGAAAGTTCCAGCATAACTCCTTTCTAATCTAGCGCTGGTCCCATAATGCCATAGCTGTTATTTCTAGTGAACTTTCTATTCCTTCTAGCCAGAAAGACAGCAAATCAGACTCAGTGGCAGTAATGGCTGAATCTCATTCATCTGCCCAAGGGAGCTGTCTCCGAAAGGCATTCAAATATTCAGACAACACTTGTCCAAATGATATAATAAGCTCTGGGATTTGTCCAATTGATCCCGTACTACCAAGGGGCCTTTCTTGGGCTGACTCATCATCTCCCATTCACATTTCAAAGCTCTGTTTGAGTCCACAAAGACAGATGAAAACTACCAGAATGTTAGGTGTCTGCAAATTTTAACCATCACCTTATTATACACATATGAACTTTTTATTCAGATAATACTATCGAGTCTAATTTATGCAGCATACCATTCAAAAAGCATGTATAACTAACCACACACAGTGTTGTACCTTACAAGTGCAGGGAAAACAATACAAAAAAACACTACTCCCAAGTAGCGAATAGGTAATAAGATAGAGCTGGATCTGGCCAACTGTGCTATACTTAGTAGCATCAATCTCCACTGATTGTCCCAGGATATTTGGTTCCTAGCAGAAGCAATGTGAATTCAGAAAGATCTACATTTGAATGAGGATGTAAACAACACAGAATCAATGTAGAACCACTTGCAACACTACTTGAAAGTAGTGAAGTATCTTGCATCCAATTGTTTCTGTTGCAGAGCACATTATGACATTGCAATCTTGCTCATTTACCACTCAGTTTTCTTAAAATAGCTGAATTGTATCATCCTCAGCAATTCTGTTCATGTCTCAGCACTGTCCTGATCCTCTGTGCTCTCTTAGGTTTGAGCCTATGACACCTCTTATTTTAAGAATAATTTAATAAAGAAAAACCCTGCAATGATTATGATCTTTTATCCAATTTCACAGCATTCAGAGATTTTTATCTATGGCTTGTTGAATAAATGTTATCAGGCACGTTGAACTATAACATCTCCTTTAGAACTCATTACAATAAGAACAATGCAAATATGTACTTCAGGGGTTCCAGCCAGTGAGTTACTGGTGTGACAGACTCTAATGTCTTCTTTGAAGTAGTATCGTAAGTGAGAGGTTCAACAGGAGCATGAACTTAAGAAGAGAGCACTCTGTATCACTCGCGTATCAGAGTTAATTCAACAACAGGGATGGTGCCCTGGATTCTTTTTCATTTTCTCTGCTCTTTCCAGTGCTCTTACATTAAAAACAAGTAATAAAGGAATTTCATCAGTTCTTTTGGAGCTGCCTGCCTCTCTTTGCCCACAATAGAGAGCGCCAATGAAACAAACTCAGACCCTGTGCTTCATTTTCCTATAGATAACACTGAAGTGTTCTTCAGTAACACCATAAAAAGACCATAGAAATCACTTTGCAAATTAACAGCGTGCTCGAGACAGACTTCAGACATCTTTTCAGTTCAAAATTATCTATTACATTTTACGCCAGTAACTTAAGATGGAACTGTCACAGAGATAAAAACCAAGGTCCAACCGAGTGTTTTCGACAGCATCCAGGTACTGCAGAGGAAGACACGAGTAAACTCACCAGAGTGGAATTCTATAATAATTTCCCCACATGATTTCTTACAAATTCCTTCCATTTGGGATAAATCTGTCACCACAACTAAAGCTTGAACTGTGTTCCACCTGTCTGATTCTCCTTATCTTTCACAACACTGTTGAATTTCCCCAAATCCATAGAACAGATACAGGTGTTATAAAATGCATTAAATTCTGAATGTAGGGGATTCAGAGAATAAAACCACACTTCAGGCTTGTTCTCCCTCCCATCCCCACCCCCCAACAGACTCACTCTGGAGCAGTTCACATTTAAATAACTCTTGCATAATAAAGATCTCGAAACAAGGTAAAAATACCACAAACAGGACAAAGTACCAGAACAAATCTTCCCTCAAGCACTGCCACAGGAACTTTTTAGCAGCTCTGAGCAGTCCTGCCAGAAGGAGGTGGAAGTGAAATGAAGGAGGGGATCTCAAGGCAGAGCAAGTCACTTCCATGGAGTCTGACTGAGAATGGCAAGGGATCTTTAATTACAATCCTTCACAAGTAATTGTGAAAAGCAGCAATTACCTGACTTACTCTGAATAAACTCAGTACAATTAATGAATGTTCAAGCTCTAATTATGGTAAAATCTTAGTAAATGAATTCCAGACAATAGAGTGTATTTTTGGCATGTTTTCAAATTATCAGCTTGTTTTTATTACAACTATTCGCTCTGTTCTTTTGGATGGCTGAAATTTGTGGCCTTCGCTTTCAACTGGGTTCAAATATTTGACTGCAAAACTAAAAGAACTATGAATTCAAGGTCAGAGGCATGAGCCTACACCACCAGAATACCTGTATACAACTGAGCACTTCCATTTGTCTCCATACGACTTGTCTTAGGAGACGTATGGTCACCCTGGATGACTGTCCAGGTCAGCAAATGTACGTCGGTGCTCAAATTCAACACGTACCAGGTTAACATGCTCCAAAATAAGCTATATAACAAGTCAAAGATGAGTGACAGACATAAGTCCTGCTCCTTCCCTACGTATTTTGGTACTTCAGTTCTGTTAAAGAGATGTCTATGTCCCTTGGTATCTGCATCTACAGTTCTGCACCCACTCCTCTACTGAGCTGGGAATGGATTGACCTTGTGTTTTAAATCAGGCACTTTTAATAGTGTAAAGATTAGGACATTTATCCTGTGAATGAGGTTGTCAAGACCAACACTATGTATATGGACACACAACAATATATTACATGATACATGTGTTTGTCCACAGAGAAGCAATTACACAAAAGAAACAAGAAAAGAAGTATTGGAAGGTTAAGCCCAGTCCCTGCCATTATACCTGATCATGCAGTAAGGGGTCAAGCCTGGAAAGATTCATAATGATCTTTAATCTGCCATCACCACCTCACCTTCCCGCAAGTTACATCTGACAACAAATAAACCAAATGCTACCAACTCTCAGTTTGCCAAAATAACAGCTGTGAAATCCTATTTACCTATCTGTGAGCAATCTGAACAGATTTTCTCCCTGAAAACCCGTAACTAAACCCCCTGAACAAATGGTTTACTGGCAGAGAGTATGTGTGAGCGCATCTTTAAAATGCGCTATTTTAATGCAAGGTCTGCCATTTCTTACATTGCCTACCTGAGCCTGCTAACACCAGCTACAGCTACTACTGCTTCCACCTGAAGGAATGCAGCACATGGCCCCTCTTTGTTGCTCAATTACTTTTGTAAAAAGTCTCACTTTATGCTGCAAAGACGTCGGTAACAAAGGCAGTGTAAGATTATTCTGCTATAATCTAGTTTATGGGCCTGTGCAATGTTGGTGTCAGTCTTGTAACTCCCACACTTGCATATCACAACACTTGCCAGGAAGTACAAAATGGAGCTTAAGAGAAGAAAATCAGCCAAAACCCCACCACAAACAAAGAAACAAGAAATCTCCTCCTTTGTGCATACAGCAATGTAAAGAGTTAACAGTTCCCAGACTTACAGGAATACTCCTGCCAGCCTGTATTCTCTTCTCTGGTGCGCTGTGGCCTTGGGTTTCTTGTAATCATTCAGCTACTTAATGATCCCCTTATATCAGGTGTAAATGAGTTTTCCCACTCCAACCTGGCTTTTGTCAAGGCTTTAATGCAAGCAGTTAATGAGCACCATTGCTTTGAGTTTTCTCATGTGAAAGAAGGGTACATCTAACCAGCCATAACATGACAAGCAGGAGCTCATTCCTCTCAGCTGTAGTGCAGAGCAGGGAGCTTAAGAAACAATCTCCCAGGCAGACAACTGAGGCTGTCTTAGGCAGAACCATCCTGACAGCCTAACTGCTCCTGTTGTAGAGAAGGGCATCTATTCATGCTTCGTCAAGGATCTCAGTGAAGCCAAGGGGAAAGAGGCTGGTTTTCTGTGAAACAGCCTAGTTAAAATCATCAGCAGAACTGTTAAACTGTAACAGACCAACAGATTTATTCAGCAGCAGGAGACAGCACAAGGATGCTCAGATTTATCACTCCAAACACCGTCATTATTTAGTGCGCAGAAAGCCTTCTTGTCTCACAGTTAGCAAAACAAAATTACAAATTAATAGCCATATATTTTCCCCCCATGTCCTGGATCTCTCATCCAATTTCCCCGGTGTTGTAGTTTTATTTCAGTGCTAAACATATGGGCTCAGAAAACTGGCAAACTTAGAAATTACATGTCTTTTATCCACGTTCCCTCACATTAATTTTCATTGCGTGTTGGTTTACTGAAGAAGCGTATTCGTTTTCCTAAGAATCAGCAGCAGAGAAGAAAGAGAAGACATTTTGTTTGTACTTCTGACTCTGGGTTACTTCCTCTACTTTCAGACATGCACTGATTTAAAGAAGGAGGAACAACTTCTGCACGTAAGTGTGTAAGAGGCAGCAATCCCGGCTGAGTTTCTGCAATGGCTGAAAGTGGAGGATATACAAAAAGGCTCCCGTGTCTACAGCTTGCCTCCTTTCAGGAACACATGGGTAAAAGGGAACCTGGGAAAGCTCTTGCCAGGGGAGCCCAGGTGAAATCATCTCATGTTCAAGCAGATTTTTCAATCAAAGAATATTGCATTCCTGCTCAGAGAGATCAAAATGAAGCCTTTTTTCTTTTAGAGTGTACTAAAATACTTCCTCACATAGCCCCGGCGCAAAGGGAGACCTCAAAGTGGACAAGGATGCAGTTTTGTCCACAGATATTCAAAGGAACGGCAACAGCCCACTGTTTCAGCACAGAAGCTTTTTGGCACTCAGATGATGAGTGCATGAAGGTAAATCACAGATATATGTTGTCATCTTCTGCATCTTTTCTCAGACTCACAAAGAACCCGATCACCAGGCTGAGCTCATTCTCCTTTTTATTATTTAGCAAGTCTGAATGTATCTAATTTTTAAGTGTAATATAATATTTAATGACAATAGTTCCATTTAGTTACATTAGGATCTAAAGTTTGAGCCCAGATCCAAACCCATCTGATGGCAGCAATCTAATGGAGAATGAAGTGTAAAATCTCTAGATCTAATCAGATTTACAAATTCATCTTAAAGCTATCTCCACTGAAAATACTGGGAATCCATCTTAAGAATCCCTTCCAAAAGTTCAGCAAAAATAGGTTGTGTTGGAAATAAGACTGATTGTAATCTTTCTTATATCAACATAAAGCATCAGACAACACTCCAAAGTCAGTGGAATTACACATTATAAAGCTTGATCAGAATACAATTAAAAAGGTGATTTACTTTTAGAAATATTCAGATGGTTAAAGGCGTACAAGTACCTTTAAAGGTCCACAAGATGTGTCAGCAATCTTAGTAAGGAGCCTTTGGCAATTAATTCCCAGTTGATGGCTTATAGCCCTTTAGACACTTTAGACGAAACCTCTCCTTGTGCAAACTTACATTATTGTTGTCTAGAAGCCATGCCAGGCCATGAGTAAGGACTGGTTATAATAAGAGTAGGCTGTCAGTGGTGAAAGTGGAATAGTAAGAGCTGAACTGAGGTGAACTTTGCTTTTAAGTCCAAGTCTGATGCTTGAGATCACCATGAGAAGACCACCTCTCTGCCTGTTATAAAGACCCTATATAAGGACAACTCCTAACTATTGGTAACGCAAATAACTTTTTTTACTTTGTCGGAAATTAGAAGAACTGCCAGAAAACCTTTTCCTAATAAAAAATGGCAATATGGCTTAGGAACGTTTCAAAGCATGATTCAAGAAGTTCTCTGCACACAGTAGAGGCAGTGACGGTCCTGCAGTGAGGCACTTTGACACTTCTAACCAGCCTCTGCTACCCACATCAAAAGACAAAATACCAGCTCTACTGAGTCTGTAACACAGTAAAACACAGTAAATAATGTTCACTCCTACAGCTCAGCTTACACATGAGACCAGCTGCACCAGGTTAGAAGAAAGGTCTGTCTTGCCCAGCATACTCATTCGGCCACTGGCCAACATACAGCAAAACTGCAGATGGCTCATTACAGCAGTTACGGCTCCTCAGGTTGCTCCAACTTGGATAACCATGGTATTGCTATAGCTAATGCACGCTGATCAGCACTGACCTCCAGGGATAGATGCGCTAATCATTAGCGAATAGCAAATGCCTGGGGAAGAGCATATGGGCATCAGAAGCATAAATCATCACTTCCCCGCTGCACTCCTGCAGGAGAAGCTGCAGCACAAGATTTGTCTGAGACAGAGCTGGTATCTGTTGTGTCTCACAGTCCCAGATGGATTTTTATTCTAGGAATCTGTGTAACGACCCGCGTTAAAAACAAGAAAACCACAGGCAGCTCAAAGCCAAGATTAGCCTTTCGCTGTAAACCTCTGCTCTAAGATCACTCTGAGATTAGCCCTGCAGCATCTTACTGCTCTTCCACAGCTCCTGCTGCAGCAAGCTGTAGGCAAACAGGCTGCCTGCTCTTCCTGCCAGCTGGGTTTGAGTTTTGTGCTGTCAATAGATGTCACACTTGTGCTTTCGTTAATGTCTTCTGGAGCAGATTATGCCAAGCGAGTGCAGGGTAGCAGCATGACACAAATTATTTGAACGCACTGCCTTCATATAATAAAACCAAATCCAGGAGAGATTTGATCTTCTGTAGATTTTACGATGTGTATCCCTGGAAAATATTGAACACATAAAGAGAAAGAGGGAGGAAGGACAGCAGGAATCTCAATCTCACAAGGCAAAAGTTCATTTTGCCCTATAGGTTACTGGTTCATAACTGTACATCTGCTTTTTTTAGAGAGCAAATGAATTTTAAATCCATTTTTGTGATTTCTGGCTAAATACGTTTTGTAATATAAAGGCTGGGGGAAGCCAAACTGTTTGTGTTCAGTGCACAACCAGAAGCAGATGAAGATAGCTGCGCTATTTTTTTCAGGCAGAGAAATACAGCAAAACAACCACTTACTGCTCAGAATGGTAAATCCATGGGGTCTGAGTACAGGTGACCTAATTCTTAAATCTGCATGCAGATCTGACAAGTGGCATGATCCATGGAAGAAAACCTGGGAAATTCTTCTTCCAGAGCTCTAACTTCTACTAATGGTCGTGTTAGAAAACCAGAATGTCTTTAGTCTTATTTTCCATTTGAAAACAGTTCCCTTTCTACATATCTGCCTGTGCCAGTGCATATAAATCAGCTGTGCATGCAGGAGAAAGTCAGCATTAGCAAGAGTTTGCAAGACAGAGAAAAACACTGGGTTTTAAATCACCCAGTCAGTGTTTGTGGAATTTCAAATGGAAGTGCTATTGCTGAACGTTGAAATGTGGCACTGAATGTTTAATAGCTGTTGCCGCTATAAGGAGATGAAGTGGAAAGCTCTGGGCACTCTTTGCAACAGGAACAACTTGCTGTTCAGGCCAACTTCCATTTGGACTATTATTAATTCTATCTCCGCAACATCCTTTGCCCTTTCTGGAAATCCAAAGCTTTGTGTCATTGCAGTGGACTGTACCAGTGCGCACAGAAACTTATTCCAGTGGGACTCCACACAGTTAAAACAGATCACAGGACTCAAGCTTCAACTGCCTGTACTGGTCATCACTTATTAATGAGTCAAATGCTGTTACTGAATTGCTTCTCTTCAGAGCAACTACGTTCCATATGCTGAATGAGGAATTCCCATTTTTTACAGCAAGAGATACCTATCTCACACTGTACGTGCTTTCAGTAACAGAACCAGGCTAGAAACTTGTTTTCTTATTTCAGCAACTATCAGAAATGGGCAAGGCATCCAGTTCGAGCCACTTGTTATGGTTCATGAGTACCAAATCTCCTCCCAAGGAGCGAGCCAAGATGCAGATGGTGGCTCTGGCTGGTTGAAAAGCTGCTTGGAGGAGCTATGCCAGCCACGCTCTGGAGTATTCTGCTCTTCCACTGTGTGGGTTACTCAATGCTGGCTTTTTAATCAAATACAGAGTTTAAAACTCCAGCAGTACCTTCCATACCTGCAAATGGGAAGGGGAATGGCTGCATGGAGACTTCTTCCCCTTCTGTGAGTACATGCAAAATAGGATATAGGAGTACTTCACCCATTACATTTCTGTATATATATGGGAGCAGAGTAAAATCTCACCCTTAAGCAGCAAGATTTCTTTGACTGTAAACATGTTTTCTCTTGCTAATAACTCATAAAACCAAACCACAGCCCGGCCTGCAGCATTCCTGAACTGCCCCAAAGGTCAATTTATATTAAATGCTGAAAGAAACCAAACTCTGGTGTATCACTGGAGTAAGAAACAGAGACATCTCCGTTGCATAACATTTCATAACACAAGCTGAGTCTAATTGATATAACCTGAAAAATAACAGAAAAATCCTTCGGGCAAGAAAGTGACACATTTGAGGGAGACAGCTTTGCTTAATTATTCATCACTATGGCAGCACAATTGTTCTGGATGCTATTGCGAGGGAAAATTGTACTTTTCTAGCTTTTTCTACTGCCTAAGAAAGAGCATATGGGACTCACTGACCTGGGGGAGGTGGTCACCTCCTGCAGTGGAGTGGTGATGCGTAGCTGGGGTGATAACCTTCTTAGGTGGAAAGGGACAGGGGCAAGCCCTCAGTGAAGCAGTAGTGAAGACACCCAGAGTTCTGAAGGCATGAGGCTCACTGAGCCTCTGCAGGCTGCTCAAAGAGAAGCAGACAGATGGAGTCACCCAATAACTGCACACAAACCCAACAGGAGCTTTGGCTCTGGTCTTTGAAGCTGGCTGAGAGAGCAAACTGGGCTCAGGAGGTGGTCACGCCTTGGTGCAGGACGCTGGCCACTTGTTTGAGAGCCACCATCTGGATTACAGAGTCACTCTACACAGTAACCAGCCAGGGTGAGTGCCATGGCTATGGCTTCTTTCTCTATTTTTCAGTGGGTTTAGGAGCCATGGTCTGTACATTAGCAAAGGTAAAACTTTGAATATATCATCTTAAACTCAGCACGTCCACATATTGACAGCACACGTAGATATGGGAGAGGAAAACCTTCAGATGAGAAGAAAAGCAACAGACACATGAGGTTCTTAATGAGGATTTTGCTGCCTACTGCTCTGGGCTCACAGGCTGGTTTACATGCTGACCAGAGAATCAATCCCAAAGTATGACAAGAAACTGAGTTTCTCAGTTAGAAAGCCTTAATTCACTCTGTGCTTAATGGGCAGCTTTCTATAAGCTTTCTGGCTTTTCTTTTTTCCTTTCTTATTTACCCATTTAGAACAGTTCATTAGTTAACACTTTTTACAGCTGTCAGCCAGAGGCAAAACTGCAAACCAGAGTTCTGCCTTCCCCCCAGGCATGTTCTTGGGGCTGCTGCATCTCGCAGAGCTGATTCCACACAACTCACTCTGGAAGGTCAAATAAAGTAAACGCTCAACCGTCTGATCCAGGGCTTGCTTGTGCGTTACCACTCACTTTTGCCTCTCCTTTGGAATAGCTTTTAGAAATGCTAGCGTGGTTAGGCCAACCTCTTACAGCCTATACATTAAACAACCTGCATACGTTAAACAGAAGGAATGCAGCTTCCCAGGGCAATAGGAAGGAACTGGGGACGCTGCGAATTCAGCATAAGCCTGATGACCTTCTCTCTCCTTCACACAAGGTGAAACATCCTGTGAATTACAGAATTTTCTGGAATTTGGCACGTTGGTGGGGACTGATTTGTGTTTGCCAGAAAATAGGTTAAAAAAAGGGAAAATGTCAGCAGTGCTGAAATGCATCCATCAACAAAAATAACCTACGGGCCTGTCAAAATTAAACTTTCTTCAGGAAAACAGAAAATTCTGGAGAAAGTTCTCTCCTACCAAACCATGGGAACGATATCAGTGATGAAATAACTAAACGCATCCAATAAAGCTCTGTGCTAGAAGCAGCGCATCTATTCTACTACTCCGGCAGTATCACACAATGCAAAAGCTATGGACAGATATACCCTGTGGTTTTCATAATTGCTTCAGCCCCTGTCTCTATACTGGGTTCAAAAGAAGAAAACCAGGAAAGGTTCAAACACAAAGTTCTTGCACCCCCCCAGATCGCTGCTTTCTCTGCTGCCAGCCTGCCCAGCTCAGCAGCACAGGCAGAACTCTGCTGCAAGGACTGGTTTCCAGGATATTCTGCTCCAGGACAAATCAGGTACATTCGAGTGACAAGGAGCCTACGAAATTAAATAAACCCTCCGTTTCTCTGGTGACACAGGAAAATCTGAATCAGATGCACCAGAATGTTCCCGTAGCGTGCTACAGAGAGTGAACGATCAATCAGAACATCTGCCTGCTGTGTGGCCGTAGAGCTGGAACAGCACAATTTACTTTTTCTATGCAAAGTGTCCTGCAAAGGAAATAGCATAGCAGCCTAATTTCACAGAGACAGGGGGCAGTAATTTATTCCAGGAGTGAGACACAGTGAGGAAACAGCAGGTACTTTGAAATTCAGAGTGGGCTCGGTATTTCTGAACCTAATGGATTTTACAGAGAAGAAACAAAGTCTCCTTTATGAAACTCTGGAATACAAGCATAGCTCTCGCATGCCTCCAAATGATAAATCTTTGTCCCTGAAATAGCATCTTTTTAGGTTTAATTTATTTCCTTTAGCCCCATAAAGGCCTTCCAAATTTATATGCTTCAGCCCTAAGGACTAATAAATTCTTTTCTTCAGCCTCAAGAAGGTCTTCTTCATTTATTTTCAACCTCCCCGAGAGTGAACTTCAAGTGTACCATGTAGCAGCACTGTCTAGAAAATAGGGAAAAATAGATGGAGACAGCGATCACCAGGGAAAAGAGGGAAACCCAGTATCTTTCTGAGTATGCCACTGTCTCATACCCCTGTCACTCATTTAACACAATCTGCAATCACACAAAACATGTCAGGTTCTTCATCCCTAAAGGGAACATAAGTTTCTGGCAAGTTTTTGCAGGCAACTGAAAAGGGGAGAAGGCTGGTAAATGGAAAGAATGAAGCAGTCATTTCTTTACCAGTGTTCCTCTGGCCCTCAAGCTACCGATGAAACTGTTGTTTGGGTCCTTTATTAGCTTCTTTCTCCCTCATGTTTCTTCTAAAAGCAACCTGTGAATTTCTGAATGCCAAATCCCTAGAAAAGTTATGAATAGAGATTTATTCACCGTCAGTGGCATGTGTGAGATTTGGTTGTTTAGGCTGAACAAAACCCAGAGCTGAACAAAACCCAGGTATGCTGGAAAAGTAAAATGAACTGAACCAAAACCTAAAGGATAAGAAGTAAAAATAGTCATGCTAAATACAAGTTATGAAGGCTGCATACGCGTTATGAAGATATCATTTATAAACCTAGAGGCATTTACAGGATCACAGTTCTTTACAAAAACTAATAGTAAAGTCCATTAATCTACCAAATCATCAAAGAATATTCCTGCATTTCCAGATATGCCATTAAAATACATTACTGAAAGAACATCAGGCACTGGGGCAGAATATTTTCTAATCTAATGTGGTAAATCTTGACATGTCTTTCACATTGACGACCCTCAAAACTTGATGGGAATTCTGCCTTTATTAAAAATTGAATAAGGATTACATCATGTGGCTTAAGGTCACTGCAAGCCGTAACTATTAAATATATGCACTTCTAATGGGAAGTGCATAATGGAGATACAAGCTTTTTTCCTCCTTCTGTCAATCAGCCAGCAACTCATAAACCCATATGAATGTTCAAGGCAAAAAAAGCATAGAAATACCAGCAACTATTTTCTACCAAATTCAACAACTGACGCTCAAGCCACACATTATATTTGTGTGTAACAAAAGAGCCTCTGCTCTGAACCCTCGCCAGTTCAACCCACCCCATCCAAACAAAAAAGGGATAAAGGGGCAAGAAGAAAGCTTGAGGAGATGCAGTGCCTTGCTCCAAGGTTATTCCCAGCAGAGCTGGGCATGCAGCTGGAGTTTTCTGCCCTCCCAGCCCATGCTGGCAGCTCCAGTAGGAAGCCTGACTCCGCTCACTCGCATCAACGCCACTTGTGAGTAATGCAGGCTTTTCAAAGCAGACTAATAAAACCACGATTGCTGTCACATCATCTCTGCTTATGGATTAGGAAGACTTTATTTTAAAAAGATATTTTCTTCCTACTCTATACTTTGTTCCAATTATAAATTATTTTAACAGCAGTTTTCTTTTTTCTTCCCCCCCCTCAAAGCACAATTAGAGAATAATTGTTTTCAAATAATAACCACTACTTTTCCATTTAATTCTTTTTTAACACTAGTGGTGTCTCCCAGCTGACTCACTCAGCATTAGATGAGGGTTTAGAAGCAATATAGAACAGAGAAGCAGCTGTTTCTTTGAGCATTAGGAGTTTTATTAATCCCTTCTTGCCTATAAAAAGTAATCATCCCCTTTATTTCTAGATGTACTACGTATAGTTTCCAAATAACTGACAATCAGAAACAAAAGGTTTCTAACCTTTTAATAATAAACCTTTTTACAACATAATATATATATATATGACGCTGCAGGGTGGCATGCTTCCTCTGTTTTCTCTTTGGTTACCTAATAAAGCAGAGTACGTAACAAAAGTAAGCACTTCAGAAAGCTCAGTTTTAGTAAAATGTCTTTTGTTTAACATCTCTGTGAAAGATATTATCCACAACAAACAGGAAGTTGTTAATGGATCATACTGGAAAAATTCATTCACAGCAGGAAAACTGAAGGGTTTGATACCACTGAGGTGTTTACTTCAGGCTGGAGTCCCATGTCACTGACCTGCTTCCTCGTACTGTCAATCCCAACTGAAACCTATTTTGAGTCTTCACCTCTGTCCCTGCTCCTTTCTCCCCTCTTACTACTACAGATGCTTATGAAGCAACTGCAGCATCTCCAAACAGTCCCTGGTAAACACCAGGTGAGCTCTCAGTGTGCACACACAGACCCTCTTATTGCTTACTCATCTTGTAGGCATCAAGTGCAATACTCATATTTTTACTCACCAGTAGGATACTAGATGCCCTGTGCTTGTGCTGGGAGAAAGTTAAAGGAGGGCAGTGGGAGAGGGAATGTGTGTGCCTCATGGAACAGAAAGCACTTAGAAGGGAGCATAGGGAAGCTCCTGGCAGAAAAGTAGCTCAGGATTCATTGGAGGTGAAGCTGAAGCTTCATTGTAAATATTTTATTGAACAAAAGACAGAAAAACAAGTTGCTGAGGGTCACTCTTGCCCTCCCACAGTGGTACCTCATACAGCACTCCAGGAAGGAACTGCTTCCTCCTAAACAGGAATGAGCCTTCCCTCAGAATCCTGCCCCTAGTTTTCATGGGGCTCAGGCGCTGCTCGGGAAGGTGAAGCTCTGCAGGGCTGGCCAGGAGCAGGAATGCTTCAAGGATCTCACCAGCTCACTGCCATGCTTTCTAACCATCCTGCTTCCAGCATAAGCACAGAGACAAAAACCTTACAGCTCACTGCAATGGATCATGAAAATAAGAACTTCCTAAGGGCAGCTCCCTGTTCTACCAGTAAACAACGACAGCCTGTGACTTTCGGGAAGCTGGAACAGATTTCATTAAGGGAAGGTTTCATGAATTCAGAAGAGATATCTATTATTATTCCAGCCAAATTTTCTCCACTGCTGACTCCCTGAGCTCAAACTGAAGCTTTCCTGAATAAACAAACCAAAGAGACTTCTGTTTATTTACAAGGCTTCCAGAAACAAAAGGATCTTTTAGGACTCAACTGATGCAAAGGCAAGGAATATATTGAGTGGGCAAGTCGCATTCGTCTGCCCAGGCCGCCTAAGTGCACGTGCAGATGTGCTGCTATGCACACGCTACTGGATGACTCAGGTGTGCAACCATGTGTTCACATGCATGGACACTGCCACTGGGGATGTTCCTTTTGCCCTAGTAGCACAGCAATTTATCCATTCATCTTTGCTGCTGAAATTACTTGAGTTTTATCCCTTTTGAACAGAAATATAGCCTCTATTTTGCTGCAGTCTAACTGGCTGACGCTAGAACATATTCCTTATTATTAACTTTTCATATTATATTTGTTTAATTTGTTATTTAACAAATGGGAAACAGCTGTTCTCATACTGTCACCTCTTTCTACCCTCTGCCAGTTTTTAAACAGACTTGAAGAACCAGACCTGCTAAAACCCAACAAAATGAATAAGCAAGTAGCTCATTTCTAAGAATAGTTGTTCCTATCTGTCTCATTTTTATATTCGTTCATTTTACAAACACTGTTTATTGTATTATTAGGAAAATGCAGAAAATGTTCATATTGCTTTTTAGGGGAAAAAACGTATAAAAATGCAGATGCTTTTACAAAAAGCCAATTAAATATAAATTGAAAAGTTGCTGCAAGAAAAATCTTTATTCCACAACACCAGAGTCTTCAAAGCACAGAAAAAGAATCCCTACCAGGACTGAATTTAATATCTTTATACATATTCATGTCACATGGTATTAGTTTTAGCCTTAGCTTCGTGCTGCCAACATTGTTAAAGCTCCTGTTGTAGCTAGTCGGGAAGTCAGGTAACGCGTGAATACGTACATCATTTAATAACACGTTCTGACAAAAAGCAGATCAGAGCATTTGATGAACCAAGGAAATGAATGCAGTGTTTGGCTTTGGTCCTGGTAGCATAGATGTACGGTAAATATAAATTTCCATGTATTTAAATGTAAATAGATTGTGAAAACCTATCCTTAGTTCTGGCATGAGAAATACATCATAAATGGAAGCAATGACATCAGTCAATGCATCCACAACCGTTATGGTTAGGGCTCCCTCTACCTCTTCTACACTTGACCTACCTCCTACAGTGGCACCAACAAAAGGTCTGACTGAGAAAAGCTGCCTGTGCAACAGAACTCCTTACATACAGAAAACCAGGGCAATTCAGTGCAGTAGCTGGGAAGCATCATGACAGTCAGCTCCTGTCCTGTGTTCGCACCTCAGGTGATGCCTCAGGTCCGATCTGATTTCAGCTTCACTTTTCTGACAAGCTTAAGTTTTCCTTCTGACAGAATATGGACAAAAGTGAAATCCTTTCAAAGAGATTTTCAAACTCTACTCTGAAATTCATTGCGTCCTCAGAGATCCCTCCAAAATCTCTGTTTCTCAGAAGCTGCTCACCGGGTTACCCAATCCCAGCAGCCTCCTACTGGCAGCAGTACCTAGTCCCTGGCCAGATTTGCAAGCTGCCCCATGAAGAACTCCTCCTTCCTCCAAGGCTTGACAGCACCTTCATAGCACTCAACCATCAGAAAAAGCAACATAAATTCAAGAGGAGAAAAAGACCCTTAAACCCTGCAACTTTTTAGAATTGCATCAGGCTCTACTAATTTGGGAACGAGTTTCAAAAGTCTCAGACCTTCAAATGAAACAGGTCCCTGTTCTTTTACGCATTGAAGTTAAAGCCCAAGAGCATGTCACTAAAAAGAGAAGCCTGTGAGAAGCAGTTGAAGGATAAGTGTAGCTTGGATCAAATGCTCTTCTAATTTATACAAAAATTCAACACAGAAGAGAAAAGGAAGATAGAACCATGACCAGAATTGCTAATTTGTGGCTCACTGTCAGGCTTTAGTTTCATATCCAAATATTTAAATAATAACTAGGTACCACAAAGTCCCCCCAAATATGACATTCTCTTTAGATTCCAGAACCTGTCAACCACAAAGGCATTTTGACATTGGCAACACAGCTCCTTCCTCACTCACTCCCAGAAGAAGGCAGCGTTCCTATGCTTTTATCTGAAGCATGCAGAGCTTGGGAGGGCTCACTGGTAACAAATGCTGATCTTCTGACAATGTCATCAAAGACCTCCCTTATTTGTTAATTTTTACACTGAATAATTTAGTTTATGGTCACCTAGGGCAGCTTATTATGAGTTGGGAAGTAATTTTTATACATGCAAGCGACCTCTATGCAAAAATCAACCGTGCAGTGCAATCAACATCTAAAGCATTTTAAAAGAGAACTGCATGCTGTTCATGGCTGTAATCTTCCTTTACCCATTGCTTCAGGATGCAGAGAAGGAAACAGTTACCCTCAAAAATTACTTTGAAACTAGAACATCTGCGCCTTCCATGAATAGTTTATTTGGCTGTTGTTCTGGAACTTAATTACAGCATCAGTTTAAGGTGCATGTTTATAATATTCTTTTAGCTCATCCCACAGTGGATTTAAAAGAACAGTGAACCAAGTCAGCAAGTAACAGGAACAAGCCTTGGCTAAGGAATAAAGTTACACCAGTAACCACATCAAACAGTGGACTGGCACTGTTTAGCTTGTTTATTGGAGACATGGACAGTGGGATTGAGCACATGCACCCTCAGCAAGTTTGCTGATGATACCAAGTTGCGTGGCGTGGTCGACGCACTGGAGGGAAGCAATGGGATCCAGACAGACCCTCATGTGCAAACCTCACGAGGTTCAACAAAGCTAAGTGCAAGGTCCTGCATGGGGGCACATGCACAACTACAGGCTGGGGGGAGAATGGGTTGAGAGTAGCTCTGAGGAGAAGGCCTTGGGGGTGTTGATTGATGACTCGGCTCAACATGACCCAGCAGTACACACTTGCAGCCCAAAAACCAACCGTATGCTAGGCTGCATCAAAAGAAGTGTGACCAGCAGTTCAAGGGAGGGGATTCTCCCCCTCTGCTCTCATGAGATCCCCCTTCAGTACAGCAATCGCATGCTGCAATAAGTGTGTGTCTTCCCATCTTCTCTTTTCAGTTTTGGAAAAACTCATTACTTTCATGACAGCTAACAAGGTACCATGGCTTGTGGCTACTCTGTGCCTGTTGAATGCCGCTCTTCTAGACCACTGCTTCAGCCCCAATCCCCTAACAGTGTGTTTTGAAGCCACCCTACAACAAACAGCTGCCTGTTAACACACAGGACCTGCACCATATTCATTAACAAAAACGACCAGCCAACCAAGACAGTATTTGCATAAACTTGTTACAGAGAATAAGGGAATTAAACGCTTAGCTGGACTGAGGCCTCAAAGTGTGGTTCTGATTATGAATTTATTTGTATGAATCAGAAATAACTGCCAACTTCAGCTGAATGACACCGCAATAAAACCAACACAAGCAAGCCCAGAATTAATCTCAAGGTAGATTCTGGTTTTTGTTTCCTTATTTACTTTTTAATGAGAAGGAATTTGGAAATTAAAAATATCTAACAATTGCACAACTTCTTTCACTCCAGAAAAGGAGGAAAAAGGCAGATGTGAGCGCAGATATGGTTTGCTCAGAGAGGAATGTTCCATTTATGAGCCACTTTCATAAAACTGAAGAGAAAAAAGAAGTTCTTCCAGAAGTAGCAAAGGTTCTTAACAGTGAACAATATAATAAAGATACAGTGCTGAAAGAAAACAGCAAATGACAGAGTTTTACTAAAAAACCTGAGGATGCTTTTGTGCTAACACTGTAATGATGGTATTAAAAAAAGTGCTGGCTGATGTTGTAGGGGGCCATTAAGACAGAACTGCGTACAGCAGTAGTTTGACAATTGAGAGAAAACATTTTAGCAAATACATTATATTAAGGTCAGAACACTTTGGGGAAACAAGTTAACAAGATGAGAAAGGTCACAACACAACAGTGTCTTGAATTTGTAAAGATATTAGAGTCATTCTAACAATGCACTGGATTACCCCCCCTTTTCTTTTTTTCCCAAGTAAAATGACAAAATTTCACATCTATCTTTTACCTCCTTGAAGCCTACACTAAAGAATAGCTGCAGACTGGGGTATAATGGAAAAAAAGATTCTTTATGGAGCTCAGTATGGCTCTTATTCAGAATCATCACCATTTTTAAATAATTGATATTCAAGGCAAAGTAAAATGACCAGCGTTACATGAGGTCATTAGAAGTAACACAAAGAAAGAAAAATAGCTATAGAAAAAACACAGCAGCAGCAACATTGCCAGAAAGTAGGCTAAGAAGCTCTTCGAAGAACATAATGTGTATTATAGTACATTAAAGATACATGCCCATCAATTACTTCTGTTTTGAGAGCATGTTATCAATTTGGAAGGTCCAAAATTAGAAGCCCTTTTTGTCATGCTAGGTTTTCAAAACGAATGCTCTATGGGATATAGAGGTGCTCTAAAGCCTCAGAAACAGGAAGCCAAATTCACAATAAACAACATGGGTAAAAGCTGGCCACATCACTGTTTGAAACAGCAGAGACAACAGTAGTTCTACAACACTGCTAACTTCACAGTAGTTCAATGCAAGATAAAATTCTTAGAAAATCCAAACAAATTGAGGGGGAAGATGGTTCATCCCAGTTTCAGCTAGGTTTACCTTACATGATCCTCAAGAGAAATCCCTGTGACCAGCTCAGCTGACCGCTCTTCTGTGATACTTAACAGGCTTGTAGGACAATGTTCGTTGCTTAATGAATCATCCACTTAACAACATAAATGAGGTTTGTCTTGGGAGGAGGCAAACTCCCATGCAGACAGATTGATATCCAATGTCAACCAGTTAGAGCTTGGTGGTAACAAACTGTTTCTGGAACAGCTTACATTTATTTTCCCTATATATAATTAAACATCATTAGAGCCCTGGCCTGTAGGCAGAGCGTATACACAAAATCATCACTCAACAGATCAAACTTCTTGGGCACATAGTGTTTAAAAAACATACATTTAAAGGTACCCACAAACCTTAAAGCTTTGATTTGGTCTGGTTATAAGGATAGCTTTGAAAACCAGCACCAGAAGACTTCACGCTAACATCTGGTGAGACCACTGGAAACTTAAAGATAAAAAGAAGTGCTCCCCTCTCTCATCCTGGTGGGACTTTAACAAGAACAAGAGCTTAACTGTTTTCCCATGACTATGCTATGATGCACATGGGCATGGGAATCTTTTTTTGGCGTTATTCTTACTGCACATTCCATTCACTGTCCTTTCTCCCACTTTTCCTAAGAAATGACCACTCTGTGCTGATGCTTCACTCCTTCCCATTCCCAAACCATTCAAAGGATTCCTATTAAACACGATTTTTCCTTCTTTAACAATGTCACTGCAGCACAGAGGAGGCAGTCTGCTCTCTCTTAACTGAATACTCCAAAGGACAGTTCATATTCACTTTCCTGGTGTCTGCAAAAGTATTCCATGAGTTGGCAATAACGGAGCACTGATACGACGAGCACATCTGTTCACCAGGTTAGTTCTTGCCAGTGCAAGTACATAATCATTGCTCTAGAAAAATCTCAAACCTGTGAGATTTGGCACCTCCTCCTCTGCTTCATGGTGAAGCAGTTTTCCCTGCAGCAGCACAGCCAAGCTGAACTGGTCAATAGTTACGTGTGGCTGCACACTGGGCTTTTGCTGTCCAGATTTTACAAGCACTATGGACACAAGGCAGACAAGTGCTGGTTTCAATAGATAACATTCTTGTCCTGCATAAATTACCACACTTGCATGCCTCATAGCGGCAGAATTTTCTCTAGAATTGATATAATCTTAAAACTAAAAGCAAGCACACAGCTACAGAGAAACAGGGCTCCCTGCCAGTACTAAACTGCAATGTCCAGTTGTAGAGATTAAAGCACAACACTCATAAGCCAGAAAGGACTTTGTTCTGCTCTATTAGTACTAAATTCACCATGTTTTCTGTGATTCAATGTGACATAATTGCTAATGACTATTATGAGGGACGTGACATGGCATTTGATGGTACATAACTTTGAAATTGCTGCAGGAATTATGCCATGTACTACAGTTTAAGATGCTAATCTTCTTACGATACAGAGCTATTTCTTCACAGCCTCCTTCCCTCAAGCCAAAGCTAAACATAATTGCAGTTGTCCAGTCCTACAGAGCTCAAATCCAGTTAGACTAACTTCAGAAAATCAGAGAAAGGAAAAGACATCTGAAGGCACAGGTACATTGAGTCAGAGCTGTGCCCTTTCTGGGCCATCAGTCATTCAAATACCAGACACACACAAAACTGAAGAATGCCATCCTGTTAATTTGGAGGCCACTGCACCGCTGGGATTTCCCAGGTACAGCCTCATTATTCTAGCCACAGTGCTTTCTTCTAGAGACAAAGTGTGAATACTAAAGGCACTTCATTGAATTACTATCACACAAGGGTTTTCCACACAGAAGGAATTCTTTCCATCCAGACACATCTTTTTTCTAGAGGTGTTTCCACCATCAAAGCAGCTCTCATTCACTACTGAATTGTGTGCTGACTTTTCAGTGCAGTGGCTCACATTCAGGGAGCTGGAACACTGCTTCTCTCTCCCTCCTAAGAAACCTATGTCACTATGAATGTGAGGTTAACCATATTGTCTTTGCAAACTTACAGTGATGGGTGACTTGCTATGTAATTGCTTCTCTGAGCAATTTGTTCTCCTGAGACAACCTTTTATGCTGCTGAAGGTGCCAGAGTACTTCCTTTGCAGTCATAACAAATGGTTTACCCATGTTAAACCACTGAACAAAGGAAGGACACAAGGTTTTTGCAATATTATCCTGATAATTTATTGAAATTCTTAGAGCTGAAGTTAAAAGTGTCACCAATTTTTAGGTTTATATTGACTATGATTTTGCTCTGAAAAAATGATGCTTAGATAAATATTAAATAAAACTAAACAAAGCATGACAGGAGATAAAACTCTCTCCTGTATAAAAGATGTAATTCAAGCACAGTCTCTACACACAGGTATTCAGCGCTTCAGATTGTCACAACGAGCCACAAAAATAGAGTTTGAGACTTTACCCACCCTCCTCTATCTACCTGATTCCACATAAACCACAGGAGCACCACTGTCCCACTAAACTTCCAAGTTTAAGATCAGGTGACTATATAACTACTGATTTCTCTAAACTACTGCACATCTACCCCTTCAATTGACCCTGTTTAAGTCTTCCTGCTCCATCTTCCAGCACAGCATAGCTCTTACCTCTGTTTCAGGACATACTGATCTGATTTGTAGCTCAAGCAAATATAGAATGACAACTCTGATTTATATGCTCTTACACCAAATGCATGTAGGTATAAGCAATCATTTTGGGCTCATTAAGACTCCTTCATTTTAACTCATGGGCTCATGCCACATATTTCTGCAACACTTTTAAGACAAAGCTGATGTCACTTGCATGCCTGGGGCTCAGAAGTTAGGATGGATGCAAATAATGCCCTGAATAAGGTGTGACTGCGTTAAAGTTGACTGCCTTTAAAATGATAACGTGCCTCAAATAGATCTTTCATTCTGGCTTTTCAGTATACCCATCGTACCAGCCTACAGTCCCTCAGAATCACTCCTACACAAGGAGTATGAGACTGTGAGTGATCTAAATGAGTCTGCAGCAGCATCAGGGAGTCTCAATTATGGCAAAATAACTTCTGCCACTTCACCTATCACCTCTGATGTGCGTACTGAATGCTTGTAAATCCCTTCTCAGGGGGCTCTCTCATACGTCTTATCTTTAATCCTCTTTCTGAGACCTTCCCCCACCCTGTGAAGGTAACTAAGATCCACCTTGTTCATCTGGTCTTTGCACCTCGTTGTAGAAATTGATGCTTGAGATAAGATAGCTGCGTAATGATCACAAATAGCTTCCAAGAGCCTCTTTGGTGTTAAAATAACTTATTTTAAGGTACTTTCTCTTCTGCCTGCTGGGTTTAAAAACTTCCCATGGCACACATTACACGTAGGATTGCAAATTCTTGTTGCATAGTTTCCTGAACAGCTTTTTAAGGCATCAGTGCCATTACAAATCTTTATCGATTACACTAGGAATTGCTACAGTGATGCAAGAACAGACAGCTCTATCACCTGCTGCAGGTATAAACACCCCCTGCGCTACTAGTTAAACAGTGACTAGGGGTTAGGTTTGGCAGATACTGAGCAAATATTACTTAATTAAAATCATGACAAGTGTTTTATGCTTCTTCAAACTGTATCTTGCAGCAACTTGCCGCTTGTTTCCTTTTGGGGTATAAAAAGTCTTTGGCAATCTGACTGCTTGAAACAATACAGACCCACAATCTATGAGCAGACAGTATTTGACATAAGAGATTTTCACTGCACTAACTAGAAGTTAATTCATCACATCCAGAAGGTTCTCTGATCCTCAGTGTAGGACGGGGGGATCCCCAGTTCCTTCACAACCCCTGGGAAAGGTCCTAATCATCTCTTAGAGCTTTTGGACAGTACAGATGAGAGACTAAAGGGAGAAAAAGATTCAGAACGGGAAGTTCACCTTAAATCTGAAGAGCTACCCTGTTTGTGATGCAATGAATTCTTGGGGTTTTCTTCTTGTGGATAAATTGCCACGTTGGCTTTACATTCCCATACATATTCTCCTGCTTAAGGAACCTCAGTTGCAGGGTCATTGTGTTTCTGCCTGTATGTCCCTCCTTTCTTTAGTCCTTTGTCCTTAATGCCAGAGTCTACCAAAATCATATCTCTAAGGAAGTGCATCTCCACTGAACAGAATATGTTCTAAGGTCAAGATTTAAATATCTGCAGTTTTCATAAAACGGTTCAGGAAGGAGGCAAGATCCCGATTTTGGCTATTCTGAACAATAAACAAATAAGTAAAAATAGTAGCTTCTGTGTTTGAGAAAAGGGCTTTGCAATTGCTATGAGAAGTCAGGCTCTTGGCAGGATGAGCCCTCTGCTGTTCTTTAATAAAGAACAAAAGCCTTGCTCCCATCTGGCTGACCTAAGCCTGTGAGAGTGCTTGGTTAGCACAGCCAAGTCCAAAGCTCAGCAAAGATGGGAGATGATTCTGAGCATGCCAGAATCAGCAGCACTTCCTCTGCAACGGCTCTTTTCAGTTCAGCAGAAGAGGACGAGGGAGCCAGTGGAAAGAAACAGCTTGAGATGGAGAAATAGGCATGAGGGATGCTGAGCCAGGCTTAGAGAGGAAAGGATGAAACACAGAGCATGGCAGAGATAGTGAAGAACATTAGGGGTGTCTGGAAAACATTTAATTTCAAGGAGTTAACTGCTTTTTAAGTAAAAGAGGAGAGAAGCGCACTTCAAAAAGGGAAGGTATAAGAAACACTGCAAAGAGTTTGTGCTGGAATGAATGGAGTTTTGCTGTCACTGTGTTTTGCAGTGAGATTTCATCAAAATTGATCCCATTTTATCAGACACTTCAATGTCCCTGGATCCACAGCAGAAGTGCTACAGCTAAAGGCCGGCGTCATGCACTAACTATGCTCTCATCATTTGAGGTGCTGCACATACTGCTGTAAGGAATTTGCCGGTTTCTTCTTTTGTGATTCTTCCCATTTGGCTGTGGAAAGTTTTCAGCATCTAAAATATAACACACCTCCTGTTTCGGATCAACAAGGATTCATTATGGTGAAGCTCCAATGCTACATGCTTTATCTGAGCCTACAGTAATTACTAGAGCAAGTCTGCTGGTCTTGACTTATCTTGTTTGCTAACGTACCTATTGATAGTGAAATAAACAAGTCAACTTTCCTAATGAACACAATCAATCACAGTACACGCATACCACAGCCAAGGCCAAAATGTTAAGACATTCTACAGCCCTGAAGAAAAAGAAGCCTCCGACAGCATCAGAACAGAAATATAGGAAGAAAACACCAAAGCAAAATAAATATCAAATTGAAACCAACAACTGTGGATTGTTTTGCAAAATAGAAGTGCTGCTGTCTTTGTGACAGCTTACTGAACCATGTGCTTTAGGCAGAAAGCCAGCATGAAAGTGGGAGCAGGGAAATCAAGCTCTCTAATGCTGCCTGCAGTAAGCATCCTTCTCTGAGCACAGGAAACACCTTTCATTTTTCCATGACATTTCCACATTCAATAGCTAAAAACCTATTAATGAAATATCAGAATTCATCTAAAGAGAACATTGTGCCATGGGAGAAAGCATAAGGGTGTATGCCATGCAGGGCTCCCTCCCCGCTGACCCAAATCCTGGATTTCTTTCTGGAGCGTCTGCTACTGGTCTCTGTCAAAGACTGAATACCCGATACTGAAACCTCTGCTCTGACCCAAGTACAGCTCTTGTGTTCTTACATATCGTCAATCAGATAAATAGGATTGAAGTTAAACACACTGGCTGAAACTTCATCCTGCTGAAAAGAACTAGCAGACAGCCTATGCCCTGCTCAATAGCTAAAAACAGGCATTAACTGGAGGTTAAGCAGGGCAGTGGCACCACATCACTCCTCTACTTGTACATGCTTTTCCTTTCAAGCCAGGAAAGGGAAGAATCTACTTCTCTCACCACTGTCCCTTGCAGACTCCTCAGAGGCATCTGAGGAGAAAAGGGGATGACGATGACCAGCTTGCCAGGTCACCCAGACATCTGTAGCAATAAAATAGCATATAATTCAGAGCCCAATTCATTTCCAGCTCTGTTGATCCAAATTCTCAGCTTCATTCTGCAAACTACCTGGCACTTCACAGCTCAGAGTAATTCCTCCTCTGCTTAAGAGTCCTTAATTAAATGCCGTTAATTATGCTTATAAATGCAGCCATGTAGCCCCATGCTTTTCACATCATGTTGATATCGGTAGCCCAGATAAGCAACTTCCTCCCTTTCATCTTAGCTGCCCTTCCACTACAGAAAGCACTGCTCGTGGCTGTTGGCACAGACCATGCATGCCTGGCTGCAAAATATCTGCCACAGCATGTGGGACCATGTGTTACTGAGCACAGAGGTGGGTTTGCTGGCAGCCAGACAGGCTTCCAACCACCTCTCTGCAGAAAGTCACTCTGCAAGACAGACAAATGTCTAGGGACAATACGGATGTAGCCACAAGATCTAACCTGCATCAAGTGCAGGCAGGAGGCTTTTGAGGTTTTGCAGATGAAAAACATGCCAAGTATTGAGCTTTATGTCACCATGATCATAATATGAAATTGTTGACTCTGTGGTGTTCTGCTCCATAAAATATTAATGTATCATAGGAGGGGAATGAGGCTGCTGTCTTTGTGGACATGGATATTCAGAGTGAAGTGCTAGGACACTGGCTGAAGCTTAGGACCTTATTCCATCCCTGCATTTACTAAAATAAGATAGAATCTGTAAATTTTAAAAGCTTACCATACCATATAGCATGTGTGTATCACTCACTTATTCATATATGCATGGAATAAAAATGTAAAATACATGTATATATATACCTATATATATAAAAATCATATGAGTTTATAGAGAGGATGGATAGGCACCTTTGCACATAAGTGCTCTCTTAATTTTTATCTTACAGTTTCCTTGGAAAAAGAAAGCTGTGAACACCAGGTAGATACAATTGGCTTTTGCTTGTTTTCACAGCACATATTTAAAGATTGTAGCCAGTTTTAATAACATCAGTATTATCATAAGACCTAGAAATCTGAGCCAAGGTCAGCAGCAGTGGGCAAATATAACTACACAGATGGGATTCTGCCCCTCAGAAAAGGTGTTTATTGCACCTAGGCCTGTACTGGCGTGACCTTAGTTTGATTCGCCCATCCCTACTATCATCAGCACTATCATCCTTGCCTATGCAGGTCTCTGGAGGACAGTAACAGCCCAGTACATTCACTGGACAACTTAATGGTCTCTGCTGCCTTAAAAACTTCCTGTGCTGGTAAAACAGAGGACATTATTATTGGCTG
Organism: Psittacus erithacus; assembly: GCA_009867235.2. Lineage (NCBI taxonomy): Eukaryota > Metazoa > Chordata > Aves > Psittaciformes > Psittacidae > Psittacus > Psittacus erithacus. The sequence continues at coordinate 227,394 of WYDI02002754.1, read as the reverse complement.
TGTTGGAAGAAGCTTGAGTCAGAGGTGAGAGTCCCACCGCACCAGGATCGACCTACGCAAAGACATTGCATCCAAACTCTGAGGAATTTAATACCTATATACATGTTTTCAATATCAGGTCAAAGCAGTGTGGTGGAATCTCAGCCTATTTAATGCAATTTCCTCAAGCCAGGGGAAATGCACGTGGGACACGGAGAAGCAGAGGCCATTTTGCAATGGGGAACAAGTTGTGCTCTGCATCCCACATAAGCGTCAGTTGCAAACAATTTTGACTACACACTTTTTTCCCCCACAAGATGGCTTTTAAAGCCCACCCCTGCTTAATTTTTCCTGCATCAGGAACATTCATGAACTCACTAGGCAGACCTTAGTTATCAAACACCTTAGCTTCACTCTGGTGCCCATCTACAAAACCCCACTTATTCCCTAGTACACTGCTCCATAATAAATATTACTCAGTAATTACTGGGGGAGTCATAAAAGGGAATTGGCATCCTAGCGACAGAATATTTGCACTCCTTAGAGATTTGTGACTTTAATATTGAAGAGATACATCTTGCCCTATAAAATACTCCCCAGGCTGCTTGCTTCCTTCAGCTGAAGGCTGAGCAAACGTATCATAGTTTGAAGAGCAATCCCAAGACAACACGAAGTAGCATTCCATTTACAAACAGCATCACTGGCCAAACAAACAACAGAGGAGGATTTACAGGGACACATTCCTGAGAGCCTGCTGTTGAAATGTGTCAGCAAATCACCCACATTCTTAACCAGATTTGGCAGGAACACCGAGATTCAAACTGTATTTTATTATACAGGTTCACAACTTAAATGTACAGGCATGGCAATACATTAGAAATTATCACGACTATGAATTGCTAGGAAATCAGTCTACATTTATCAAGGGAATCAATGCAGAGATTTTCATACCTTGATGAAGAAGAGAAATTCATGGTTCTTTCTGCAAGAAACCATTAGAAGAAAATCCCTGTCTAGATGAACATACGCTCTTAAGACAGCTAGTTGTTATTAAGCTGTGCCTGTCAACCTCTAAGTACTTGTACGTACATGTCTACTTAAACGTAGGATGCATCAAAACATTACAACAGTTTAAAGAACAGTTCAGCATAATAAATGGAAATAACACTCAATCACCAAAGATTCCTACCACTCTATAATAAACACTTCTCAGCCATCGTCCTTTCTAAAACCCTTATTGCACCCTTGACACATTCAGAAAGATCAGGTTATTTTGGCCCAGTTGGAGCCCTAGCATGTGGACTCTATAGGGACATTCAATCTTGGGTATCTTGCCTGAAAAATGCCACTCATTCTCATGCCACAGATTCACTTAAGAGTCTCAGACAGCTCACAAATCTCTAAGAGCTTTACAGGCCAGTAACCAACAACTTAAACTCTTTCTATAAATTAATAGGCAGCCTGAGGACAGACAAGAGTGCAATAGTGTAAAGTGTTCAGGGTATGAAGCATCTCTCAACAAGCAACTGACTCAATTACCCACTAAAGGCTTATTCCAAAGCCTACTAGCAAGCTAGTAAGCTAAGACAAAACCCTCTTTCCAACTTTCCAGGGCCTTGGGATCATGTCCTTAACTTACTTTGGATTCACAGGAGAGCAACTGGAAGACGTGTGGATTCAGCAACATAGGCTAGATACAAATGGAAAGATGGCAATATTATTGCCAGAGATCAAACAGAAAACCAGGTCTGTACAGATCTCACATTAAGAAGCAGCAAAGCTTTTCTAAAAAGACATTGCTACACCTCAAATTTACTGATTATATTGAATAGAGCCTCTATTAATATACATATGAAAGCCTCCACATCATAGAATTATATGTTATATCTAATTATATTACCTACTAAGAGGAAACTCACATGTCCATATTCCTTTGAGTAAAGGAGGTTCAGTACCTTTCTTGATACCCAGTTAATGATAACACCTCAAATCAGGAGCATCTCCTGACTTACTGCTCTTCTATAATTAGTAAAACAAAAGCCTTTTCTGTTCGAAGCAAGCAGGAAGAGAAATGAACTCTGTAACTAAAACCTGCTTAAACTGCTAGGAATTTAACAAGAAAATCTGTTCCATTGTGGTCCATCAGGAAGGCAATGTCCATGCCCAGCAGCACCATTTGGTGCTGTGTGCCACTTGCACAGGACTACAGGCAGCCTGCTCCCAGGAAACCTGTACAAGACGTGCTGCCACAGTGGTGTGATGAGTCCGGGAGCAGCTTGTCCAATTCATTCCACTTTGCTTCTTTCCCACAGTGAAGCTAAACAGGGATCTGTAACCAATAACCCTTCTGATGACCTCTTGCATGGCACCCAAGGATGTCTAGACATTTTCTGAGACCCAGATGGTGCTGCTCACTGTGCCAACAAGCACAGTACAGAAGAGCTGGTGATAATGGTAAACGGAAAGCCCTGTGCTGTGGATTGAGACTGGACAGATGCAGTAGAAAAAAGTATTATAGATTGGAAAGAAGAATAAGGTCTTCATTTTTTCCTCACCTACCTGTAACAACCTTCTGATAGCTAATGGAAAGGATGAGGAGGCGCCCATGTTGGTCTCTGTAAGATGCTTGGAGCCCACTTGTGACTGCACATGAGCTGTAGACTTAATTTGTGCAAATGGGCATTAAAACCTATACATCTGACTATTTCAGATTATTATGCAAAATTACTGAGAGATCAGGTTTCTTCAGAGCTTATATTCACTTCATCTTTGCTTTATTTTAAGCTTCAATCATACTTCATTAAAAAGCCAATACCATTAGAGAAAAAAATTACTTAGAACTCAAATGGAATTAGAAGGGACTGTCCACAATTATTTTCCTTCATTTAAAATGTAAATTTTGATTCAGATATCTGAAACCAGAATAAAAGAAATCATCCTGTTTGATGATTCATACTGACTTCTAGGATGCATTTAATACAAAATGACGAGCTCCTGTTCTACACAGCTTGATAAACTCCACTCATGCTGTGCTACTACATTTCTAACTCAAACTTTACAATTTCCTTTCCACTTCCCAAGTTTGCAGACCACCTGGTTCATGCTGGACCAAGCATCTTCTGCGCTAAGTGCAGCAGTGTATCTCCTATGTGGCGTCACTGCCTACTCTTTAGTCCCTTGTACGTGGTCAAGGGAATGGTCACAAGGAGCATGGTTTCCACACAGGTGTGAGTTATCCACCACAACTTATTATTAATTTGGTTGGGTTATTTTGCTGCAAATGAAACTTTATAGTAGAATTACTGCTGTAACATCCATCAAAGCTACTTGCACTAGCATAGCTGTGAGGCTGAAGCTTGTCCATCATTTTGGAAGTAAATGCATTTTAGTTGAACTTTTCATTGTTACCAGTGCTCTACATTCCCATCTCCCACATCAAACTGAATTAACACTTAATCAACATCTGTCAAAGAACATGACAAAACCACATGAATGAACCTGATTAAAATTCAGATAGCACCTGAACTATATTACCATCATAGATCAATAAAATCCAGACAGAAATGAATTACAGACAAATTGATACATACATATTTATTCCCTCTTTTCATCCATTTTCTATTGTTTTACTGTACCTGTATCTTTCTTGCTGGTTCTGGCTGCACCTATCTCTTTAAAATGACACCTAAAAAGATCCACACTCCTATGCAAAAACCCTCTACAAATAATACTATTATTTGTATTACAGTGCAAATCAAAATGCAGGACACTAATGGTGGGAAAAACCATACTTTGTGCCTCAAAGGTCCTTCAATCCAACAGAAAAGAACAGTCAGTGCTTTTTTTCCTCTTACTCTCCTTTGTGTGTAAGAAATAGATGGAAGAGCAATAGGAGTCAAAACAAAAGAAAAAGCAGCCCTGAAACAAGTAAAGCAACTAAAAATAAAGTATGAACTCAAGCAGAGCCTGCGCTTGACACATTGTGCTTGATACAAAAGCCATCCTTGGAACAGGGCTACTCCCACCATGCAGGTTTCACTCTTTTCCTAAATAATATAGGCAGACCCATGATTCGGGTTTTGCCCCATGGGGTATAAATTCAGTATGGATGTAACTGCCTGGGGTAGGTACAAGCTTTGGAAAGTTCACCTTGCAGAATTTACCAGCTGAAAGAAGTAGGAAAAACATAGCAAAGACACAGCATTAGGGCAATCACCCATCATGGCTGGTTCTGCTATATGAAGGAGTGCCAATGACATGTCTGCAGTGAAGTTTTCTTTCTCTTTCTTAAAGCTCAGACCTGTCCTGGCTTTTTATGAGCTCAGTATAACATCACCCAACACCACACAGTAGCGGCTGTGGAGCAGAACCTGCCTTTTCCTTTCTTATTTCATCTATCATTTGAAATTTACTGCAAGAAGCCCACAAAGCCAGGAGAGGCTTTAAAAAGTTAATAAGAAAGATGTAAGAAAAATGCATGAGTCTTTGTTTCAGAGAGTCCTGCAACGCTGGTGGTTATATACTCTGAGACACAAATGTCAGTTCCACACTGTGTGGTTTTATTGTATTACTCTGGCAGCAAACCAACATAATACTAATAACCAAATCTTTGTGTTATTACTTAATGCTGCTTTTGATAATAATGATATCTGAATAAGGGGTTCAGGCTTGGCTCTAGTTTCAGTTTTCCAGCACAAACTGGGATGAATCTGAACCAAAAGTTATTAATACAGTTTGAATATCAAATAAAGTTTTGCATATTGCAGAAATCCTGGTCTTATGGCTTTTCTGTGCTTTTCTGGCTTCGTCAAATCAAAAACAGGGCCAAAGAAACATCAACAATGATAAAGAAATGATAACCAAAGATGTAATGGCCTTCCAAAAAACCTGTCCCTACAGAACTGGGTGAAGGTGTAAAACTGGGAAACAGTTTTAATTTGTCTAAATCAATGTGCTTGTACTCAGAAACTACCTGTACCTCTGAAACAAGCCAGTCCCAATGAAAAAAGGCTTTATTTTCTGTAGATTCAGTCAACCCAAATAAAAACTATTACTGAGATTGACATAGGTGGTAATGAGTTTTGGTCACCACACTCTCTGCCACACTTACACTACACTTTCAGCTCCTTCAAAGCCATGAGTCTGAAATCAAGAGGATTAATTTTTAATATATCCTGGGATTTTCCCTAGTATTTCAATAAATTTACACCTCACACCTATTAATTAATATAAATAATATACTGCATCTAAAATAGCTAAATCTGAAGTCTATTAGTTAACCAAAAATAGAACTTCTAGCACCACTACCATCTTCTATTGCCAGGAAAAACAGAAGAACCATGAATACCAGAAGAACAAGTATCCACTTGTTTGGGGTGCAGGTTATTCATTTCTACTGTTTTATTTTTTATTATAGAGTGTTTATTCCTTTTCCTTTTCCATCAAAAATGAAAAATGGGCTATTCCTGCTCCTACCGATTTCAGTGATAGAAGTCTGTGGCTTGTGGTACACCTCACTAATGCAGGTTTGATTCATAAAGATAACAACACACACATTATACATTTTCCAGAGGCTGAAAAAAATGATTTCTCATTTGTGAAAGAACACAATTAAACTTGTAACAATGGTCAAAAAGAATTACAAGATGAAGAGGAACAGCTATTTAGTTTGCTGTAAAGTCCACTGAAATTCATTCACAGATCCCTGCTGGTTTTAAGTGGCTTAGGATCTGGACATGGCTGAGATAAAGGCTGTGATTTTATTGCCTCATTGTGACCAATGCTTTGCATCCCCCTATTCCTGACACTAAACAGATAACCGAGATCGCTCAATTTTGTTTAAAAATACACATCATTTAGTTCCAATTGCTTCTACAGAAAGAGAGGCCCAAACACTACTTAAAAAACTGGAAACAATACAAATAGAGGAATGCATCTATACACAGGCACACACACAAAACACTGTGAGTTTTGGTTGGGTTGGTTTAGTTTATTTTTACTAGTAACTTGTAACGTCTCAATTCATAGCTACCAGTGTCTAGGGCCCAATTTTTATATGTAGAGCACAAATATATACTTAAGAGGAAAGGGCATAATTCATATAGCACATACAGTGCCTGAATAGTCTCTCCATAAAGCTTATCTGCTCACTATGGCAGCAGGACTGTCACTCCGGATAGTGACAACTGAAGGCATGGAAGATTTTCAATCAGACTTCATGTGCCATGATCTGATGACACTTTTACTTTAGGGCATGACCGTGCTAAATCATATACTATCTCTGCACACATATCTCGTTGGATGAAGTCTAACACAAAACAGTGCTTTTTTTTGGGAGACACATTTGATGAATAGGCACATGAACACCAAAGACCACTCCTAAAGGGTATAGTGCTGCTACTGCAAAAGAACCTGAGCGTTAAATCATGCACACACACATGAAGTCTCAGGGAGGGCTCTTGCCTGAATAAGGTTTTATACAGGGGCTCAGGGAGAGGCAGGGAGCTCCCTACTGAAAAAGCTGGGATGGCCAAACCAAAATGAAAGGGATGTGCAGAAGCGCACTTGGTGTTAGAAGCATCTGGAAGAGAGCTCTGACTCCAAGTTAGTTTAGGGACTTCCCTTCTTACTTCCAGCTATTTAGCTGGGGCAGACTAACTCATTTTCCAACCACAGCTGCACTAAAGATTTAATGGAACCAGAAAATACTTATTTTGGAGCCACAGACTTGTTCGCTCCAGACAGGAGAAGACAACCCTTCCCTGCCTGCCAGCTTACAGCACACACAAAAAATCCCTCTCTGATTTCACCAACCAAAATGCACTAAAATCTGAAATCTGAATATATTTAACTTTCTTCTGTGCTCTCTCTACTGCTATGGAATTGCTCATATGCAAGAAACTAAGGCTGCAGTTGCCTATGACTGTTCCACAGAAAAAGAGTCTGCTTTATCATGTACATTCTTCCTTTTCTATGCTGTATCTTCCATTTTCATTATGCTTCAATTAATACACTGAAATATGCCAAGCGGTTTCACATGAAATATGCTTCTCATTTTAATCAGTTTAGCATCAAAGGTTTTAGGCTGGTATTTTCTAGGTTAGTGCGCAGGGTGTTTATTAATTTGCCTGCGATGCCTTCTCTCATTAGCGTTTAATGGCATTTCAAGCAATTCCAGCAGCTAGTAGCTAATTTATTTTTTAAACACATTCTTATCAGTGTATTAAACAATCAGAACATCTATTGTTTCTGAACATTCTGGAGTGCTTGTTTCATCTCCACATTAGAAAGTTGCTACACTCTGGAGTCCTGATTGCTCAGGCCTGAAAAAGAACCATTTATTTGACTTTAGGATGACTGAAAAGCAGCAGCATGACAACCTCTGACGTTTGGATCCTCCAATATGCCCTTTGCAAAGAACATGACCAAAATAAATGCCATCGAGCCCTGATCCAGCTAATCCACTTACTGGCAAAAAAGACCCTGCCACAACCTTAGCCAATGCACAGGACCTCTGTGTGCTGGAAATCTGCTCCAGCAAGGCAGGTTCAAACCACCACCAGCACTCACTGCCTCTGCTGTCTATGGCTCTTGCCTTTCTCTCCATATCAAGGAGGCGTATGTTATGTAAATATTCAGCAACTGAGAATATAGCAATGTCTACCAACCTTTGCTGCCTCTGAACCCAAGACAGTGAGTTTAGACAGCCGAGAGTTTCAGCATCCTTAAAATAATGTCAATCATTTACAAAGAAATCAAGTATTTCCATCAATAAAGTGATACTTTAAAAATTAGCTTGTGTTCCAAAAAGATTTTTAAAGGATCCCATAATAGCCCAAATAGACTTTTAAATACTTTAATGAGTGCTTAAATCATACATTTGAAAAAACGGACACAGTACTGAAAATTGTGAGGGCATCATTTTTTCTTATTGAGGAACTTTTTAAAACTGAGAGTATTCTCTATAGTGAAAACAAAAATATACGTTTTCTGGTTTTGGAAGAAAGAATAAAACCCAAGAACACTGATGGGTTTCCACGGACAGAGCCTGTGTGCAGTAATCAAAAGGCATGGTTTGGCATATGCAACAGTAATTCCAAATGTTGGATGGAAGTGAAACATTATTAAGCAAACAAATTAAGGTTATTTTTGTTTTCATTTCTCTGACATTGTCTTCTCAAGCCTGCATGAGTAAAGAACTGCATCTTCTTGATCACAATGCCATGAAATCACATTTACATTCTCATTCCCAGCTCATGTTCTTGTTTCACTTGGTTTAGTGTGCCAGACAAGAGTCAGAAACTGACTGCAGCCTGATGAAAATGGCTTAGCTACATGTGTATGAAAGACAGACTCAACAACCATTAAACTAGGACTCATGACTTTGTCAATGATCTATGTATTGCTGAAGTTCTGCTAAAGAAGACGGCTCAGCATTTTACATAGAAGCTTGGTTCATCCCTTCTGATACAGAAAGGGCATGCTTCAAAACAGTGAAGCTACTGTTTTCCTGACCTGATATTTAATGTGTTGCTGATATTTACAGTGCTCTTTAGCTTCCGATTTCCTCTTAGTCCCTTTTGCCCTGCTTTTCTGTGCAGGACTGCTCTTGCTTTTCCCTACTAGTGCACTACCTAGCACAGTCCTCAAAGATGCTTTTCCCCGGTTATCTTCTTGGGGCTACCAGAAATAGGAAACATCACTGTAAAGACAGTTCCCTGGTGGATCAAGCCTCTTGTCCCCTGTAGATAGCCTAGATGCAGAATTACTCAGGTAGATGAGCTTATATCTTTGATTGTAACAGTTTCAGAGATTCTTGCCAGAGTGAAAGCCCTTCTATGTTTAGAAACCTTGAAGTCAATGCAGAAATCACACCAGCCCTCACAGAGCTGGTCCTTCTGCACTATGGAGGGGCACCAGCTCCTGTGGTGGGGTGCTCATAAAAGCAGAAATGGTGAGGAACAACGAGATCCAGCACACTGCCCTACTTCACCAAAAACCAATCGAACACTACTGCAATTGTATCAAACACTCGGGCAAGGCTGAGTGGAGAAATTACAGCAAAAGAAGAAGAAAATCTATCACTGGACTGCCCGACCAGTTGTTTCTCAGGGAAGTTATTCTTTTCTATAACCACAAGTCAGAAAATGGTCAAAATCTGGTTTAGAAAAATAACTGCAGCTGATTAAACCAGTTCATTGTTTTCACTATGTTACACATTGAAATAACCAACGATTTGTCTCAGTCAGAGAGACAAGCAGCAATTCTGCAGTCACTGCAACGAAAGGCATTGCAGAAGAGATACATACATTGCATTTATCTCATGTGATGGTCAATGACTTTTCAAATCAGATGCAAATCAATTTTTCTCATTAGAGAGCAGGTTACAGGCATTCTACCCAAGTCCAGACAACACCTTTGAGTGCATGATGATAAGAACCTGGCTTATCCCATGTTCTTTTGTTAAAAAAACAGTAATAAAAAAAGTAGTTTTGCTCTCATTTTGTGATGCTCTTCACCTAAAATAAGAGCAATTCCACAGAATTGTATCTTCTGGAGTATGGGAGAGATGTGACTATTACTCAAGGAACACTAACAAAAGACTAACAAATGCCAACCTGCATAATTAAAATTATCATTCTGTCAAACATCCAGATAATATGAATACGAAATGTGGCTTTCCATGTGCTCAGGAAATTTACGAAACCTCAAGACTCATCATGTTCTTCCTTTGACAGCGCTAAAATAATTCTCTCATTTCTCCAAGCTCAACTTTAGCTATAGAAATCTGATATAAGGACCACTGCAATATAGGACTCAGCTCAAGAAATAGGATCATTTAAGGCAAAGATTCCTCATACAATTACTGCAGAAAATCTTTGCAACATCTTAATGGATTTACATTGGTTGGTTGATTTCTCAAACCATAGGGTTAGGTTTGATCGCACAAAACCTGAGAATAGATTTGGAAATCCAGCCCACAACTGGAAATTAGAATTTCCATTTCAGTGGAAACAGAAAGAAACTTTTTGTGTCTCAGATCAGAACAAAACACAAAAGTCACAAAATTTTCAGCTGAGCAGAAATTCTCAATGATACAGTCCTGACAGCGTGGGAAGCTTGCACTGAAAGGATAATCACGTATAAAAGTCCAAGTGGAATGAGGTGAAATGCAATGACAAAGTTGAATCTATCAGCTCACACATTTTTCCACCTATGATTTGTAAGAAGTTTTTGTATCCCTGAGAAACACTTAAACTTTGATTAGTTTGCATTTCCTGACAGGACACTTGTGTCAGGAGTTTATACCGGCGCTACTCATCACATTCTGGATATGTTGTGACAGTCATGGAAATGTTCCCTACAGACAGCGAGTCAGTTCCCTCAGAATGACAAAAAGGAGCAGGAGACGTTTTCACTAGAATTAGACAAGTTGAATGAACTGCAGACTTTCCGGGATTTTAACCCCAAAGATATCTTTAAAACCTCTTGTATTTCTATCTACGGCTATAAAATACACTGTTTTCATGAACAGGATAGAACTTTATAGACAGGAAATATGGGATCCTCAGTTGATATCTTTCAATGGTTTATCTTTTGTCAAAATGTATTTCAAATGTGATCAAGACAAAAAACGCCATTTGAGATTGATTTTCTTTTCCTCCACAAGATAAGTGCATTTAATAGCCTTTGCCATGATCAATGCTGACTCAACTGGAATTTAGTAATAATTCTTATTCATGAATAGGCATATACTTTTCTGTACAGGTTGGCGTTATTAAATTTGACTTTTCCCAAGAGCATGGAAATGAAATGAATGAAAGGGGAATTAATAAGAACAGGTGATAAACAAATGGATACGAGGAGAATCCTGTCACTTAAGCTGCTTTGGCACAGATATCCCGTCCTTGACCCAAGATTCACTCACTGGCAGGTCCCATGTTGCAGTTTACTCTGATGTCTATTGGTTTAGCGAATGTCTTGACGAAAGCCTTTCCAGCCAACATCAATGCGCAGCAACTGATGACAGAAACTGCACTCAAATCTACTGTGCCAAAATGCCCTGACCCTCATAATTTTAAAACAACTTAATTTTGCTTTCATCAGCCAAAGTTTACCGTAAGTTTGCAGCTCAATGGAAAGTAAAACACTGACTATGCACTTTGGTTCCTTCAAAGAGAAGCCATATCTGTCATTCATGTCATAAAGTAGTTGTCTCCAAATATAAAACACTCTGTTCGTAGGAAAACTGCCTGGGACCACGAAAGACTGATTTTTCTCCTAGAACAACTCTGACACATTTTATGTTAGCATCTGCTTTAGTTTACATGCAGCATATGCAGTAAGGACTTGGTATGCAAAGTCCAAATCATGTCAAAGCATCTTTGAAGTAATGAATGGGGACCTCACCCATTAAAAATAAGGACAAAAACCTGTAAATAGCCTCTGATTCACTTGAACCAAGGCAGTCATCCTCTACCATGTCTAGGATTTCAGTCTGGACATCTGCCTCCAACAAGTATTTAAGGCTCCAGATTCTACTTCCAAGCACAGTACCAGGCTGTGAAAGCACCCAGCACCCTCAGCATTCAGCTATACTCAGTCTCTGATCTGTGATTCTCAGACAAAGGAAGATTTTCAGTAAGGAATATCATTCATTACCCAGGATTCAAATCAAATAAATCAATAAGAACATTCCCTACCCTCTCACCCCCCAAACACCCAACCCAGAAATCTATAAGAGATATATGAAATTACTTCACTTTCAGGTTTATGATATTGAAGAGAATTGGGGTTTATGTATTTCAGACACATGCAAAGAGAGAGCTCTGAGCACTAATAGTTTTTCAGGAAAGTGAATTGTACTTTATGTGAAAAGGAAACAAACACTTGAGAAATAACAACAGTTAAACAAGAAACAAACAAACAAACAAGCGACCAAAACCCAGTCAGAATATCAAAAAGCACCCTACCCTGCGCCCCTGGCTCTAGAGCTGGTGTGAGACAAAGAGCAATACCTAACACAAAAGTGCAGCCTTCCATTCAGGGAAACCAATAACTTTAACAGAAGGAAAGTGAGGAGGAAACACCAGATTTAAAAATTTGGTGGCACACTTAGAAATGTAACTCCCTGATTTTCCTTTAAAATCTCCCCCATACATATGCAGTGCAATGAATTATATTGAAATGGATGAGCTCCTGTCACCTACTGTTTGAAATGTGAGTTGAAGTTCACTTTAAATCATTCCTCTGCCAGAGAACAGATAAAAAAAGAGGACCCAATAGTTTCGACTCTGAAAACCATTTCACCATAAATATGCCTCCTGTTGACAATATATTGGATGAGCTCATTTACAGATTCCTGTTCCTATGGTCTTAGATAGTCCCTGGCCTCTTAGTTTAATTCTCATCACAATATGTATTTTAGGTAGTCATGTATACAGGAGAAAAAAAAAATGGGTTTAGAAATACTCTTACTCTTCTTCCCTGAATTAATGAAAACTAAGAGAAATGAGTGGATGGCACATGAGAAGCTTGTAAGCTGAGAACTGTACTTCACAAGTGTCTTTCCTAAATCATATTGCTGTGCAGACTCTGACCTGGGCACTGCCTCTTTCTGCAGAAGGACAAAAGTCACACCCTATGTGCTTTACTTTCAGTAAACTTGCCAATAAAAATAAAAGCTATTCATGGAGGACAAGACGATGTAAGACACTCAGAATAACAGCAACCTAGTTTACTTCTTTCCTTCTCCCCCTGTGCAGCATGTGTGATAGCTCCCAAACTTGTACCCAGTGTCAACACCTTACTGCTTTCTCTGCCTCTTCAAAACTCAGACCACGGTGCTGTCCATCTGCTAAAACAACCTCAAGAGACTAGTGCTTTCCTTATACAAAGACACGGACAGAGGACAACTTGATAACTTGGAAGTGTACTCACTAGCCATCAATCCACGATTTCATAATAACAATATATATGCCATGTGTCCAACTGATGGATGGCTCAGTCACTGGCTGCTTCCTGGCTTTAGCATCACTATGACAATAAATATGGATGGGCTGTGCATTTGCACTGTTTGTTTGTTTTTAAAGAAATACTCTTCTCATACATGTTATCAGATAGAATTATCATCGAGTGATTTCCTTACATAAAATACCCAAATAACCTAGCAATGTATTTTCTAGCAGCGCTAGAAATGGTTTCCCATGCCAGCCATCAGGATGAAGACAACCACCTCCATTTCTTGCAACAATGCATGCACATTTTGGAAAGAAATAATGGAAATTATTTGCCTGAATTTCCAGATGTCAAATATTACATGAAAATTAGAAGCTATATACTATATATCACAGATCAGTGGTTGAAGTGTGTACGTAACTATTGTGTATATGAAACTATTAGAACAAGGATTAGTATTTTGCATGGTAAAACATGAACAACTACAGCATGTTAATAGATCGTGTTTTCATTTACATTTGAAGGGTTATTATACACATGTGCACAAATACACGTATATAGACATTAATTTCCAAATAAAACACACTTTGTCTCTTGAACTATGGGCTAAATTATTGTTTTCTCTCTGAAAACAACACTTTACTAGAAGTCCATTCATTATGTTTTGGAATACTTTGGCCACTGGGAATTTTGATGCACATGGCTGCATGCATTTCAATTGTGAGTTTTGCATGAAGTTTTAAAAGAAGCCCTAAAATCAGGAAAGAATTTAATACCTAAATAATTTGAATGAAATCATACGCCTAAATAGTGTATGTGTATGCAAATACAGGACCCTGCTTTTCAAGGCTGTCACACATACATTAAGCTGCTACACCCAAAAGCTTAGAAGGAAAAGATCATCTCAAGTGATTTTCTAAACATCTTTCCAGAGCTACTGCTTGAGTCTGCAGCTTTCCCGCTGAATTTTGAGCTACTTGCAATTAAATTAGACATATTTCTGCCACACATTTGCTTTAAAACACTGAATACGTGTTGGATTACAAATATGACTTGTTTCAACATATGTTAAACATCCCATATCTCATTTAACACAAAACAAACAGCTACAGTTACAACAACACTCTTGTTTTCTGTGCCAGGTCTTAATTACACAGAACTGGAACTCAGAGCATTGCTCAGTCCAGTAAATGCTATTAATAGCCATGGATTTTGTATATCATTCCTGCAACACAATTTGAAACACTGGCATGTATGATTTCAATATTATAACTATTCATTCTGGGCTGTTCAATAGATTAATCTCAACATTGTTCTACTGATTGAAATCAACACTGATTAATGTCTGTAAAGCACTTGATCATGAAAGACATTAGGTGAATGCCAGAGATTTTCCCTGCAATGTAATTCTAACAAATACTTCTACTATTCATTATTTATGAATCATGACAAGATGTTTGATACTTCACAAACACACAAAATGACAGATTTTCTGTCCTTGTATGCTTCATGATGTAAAACAACACAAGAACAAGTGTATTGGTTTTGCTTTTTGTCAGTTTATCTTGACATAATATCAGCACAAGGATTTGCATCATCAGAACAACTTGGTGGATCTAAGAAGCAGCTTAAAACTCTTGATTTGGAATCAGCTGTGTTTTGGATTCCAGGTACAGAGTCAGCCACTTCATACTTTCAAAGATGGTTTACTCTTTCTGGGGGCTGAAAGATGTTTAGAGGCTTAGAATAAACAACTTTAAAAATCCCGCTAATTGCAGCAGAAAAATATGAGATTTGCTTCAGAGAATCATCTTTTATTTTTCCTAAGCTGGTAATTCTAGCATTTCTCAGAGGGAGTTCTTCCTTTAGGTATGCAAATCAATTTTATACATATTACTAATTAGAATTATAATGAATGTGCCTTTGGAAGAGATGTTGGCCTATTTGCTCGTTAACTGCAGGGTAAAGAAGCAGTCTTGTGGTTTGCTCTCTTTATTCATCACATTGCACTCTCAACCACATATACCCACCGTGTGGTACTTCATTGGGCACACAGCAGCAGCGTGAGGTTGGGGAGCAAATGCTGTTCTAATGCTGGAGAGGGGCTTAACCCCTATTGTGGTGAATATAGCACATTCTGCTACTGTTTTTCAGAATTAGATTATAAACCCACTGCTTTGAACCTTGCCAAAAGATTTCACTGTGCTGTACGTTTTATTACAAGGTATTCCTGTATACCAGCATCCTTTTAAGCACTTCAAGTGAATGGTAAGCAGTCCGTTAGTGAGTAAAGTCATGAGAAGACAAACACCAGAAGAAAACATTAAAGGTAGAGAATACGCATGGAGACAATTGGCCAAAATCAAGAGCAGAGCCATGGCTACAGCTTCAAGAAGATTCAGGAGTTTCTTATGAGAAACTGTTAATTTAAAGCACTTCAGCATAACCCTATATACGCCTCAACAAACCAGGATTGAAATGCTTTAGGATTACCAAGCGTTTGGAAACATCCTGGAGAATGCTAACTAAGAGACTGGAAATCAGCATTAACCAACCCTTGCACAAGGACCTACCTCTAGTGCATTTCTTCAATTTTAGCTCAGAGACCACATCTTGCAATCGATATCTAAGCCCATGCCAGTTCAGAACCAGTAAAAATACCTGCTTGCTCCTGGGGCTACCTTCAACTCCAGCTCTAAATTCAACCCAACCTTAATCCCTCTCCAGAATCCCCAGCTCACCCCAACCCTTATTCCCTCCCCAAATCCACTGCTACAAGATTTTCCACGTACAGCCACCTTTATACTATCTCTGAACAACAGAGGATCTGGTTTGCATTGCAAACGCCTGCACCTGCAGTTTAAAAACAATCCCCTGATGAGCTGCAAAACCTTGTACAAAACTATTCAGGAAGAGAGTAAATCTTGAACTCCATTACATCAGCTTTTACAGTCACTTGATGGGAAAGGTACACCTCACCATGAATATTTTAGCGAGAAGAAGCCACGTCTTATCACCCCATCAAAATATATGCACATAATTCTCTTCTCTATTACTCTTTTATAAAGCAAGACTTTGTTTGCATGTAACTGGATAGGAGTATTAATTCTCCACTCTTTTATAAGACTTCTCAAAGCACTTTACCAAGGCAAGCATTGTTGTATTCATACTTTCAAGGTCATTTGTACATGGCACAGCTAGGAGCAGAGTCTGATCCTCTTTCCTTCTTTATTTAGCTACCGCACTTGACTGCCAATGCAAAGCATTCCCATAGCGCATACCGTGACACTGGAACATAGATATAAAGTCCTCATTGTAGCCATACTCCTTACTGTTTATAATATGGATGGAGTTTATAGTGAATAGGATGGAATTTTATCTCAATATTACTTAAGGAAACAACCTTTGCTGGTTAGTAACAGTACATTATCATACCACTTCCCAGATCATCTATTAAGGAAATGCAGAACTTTCTAGCCCCCATACTGATATCTCATACTGAGCTATTTGCTTGCCTTCAGGTGTTTGTTGAAGGGCTGTTTAGCATAATGAGATCCAGCTCCACTTGCCATGAATTTCACAGCAACCTCCAAGAAAATTTATGGGGAAACTATTGGCTGAAGTTATGTGCACAGCATACTTCTGGCTGCATGTTGTGACTAGCAGACATCAGCATATTCAGGACCCACTTCAGCAGCAGAAAGAGGTAGGGATAAACAATTTGGTTGATTCGGTACTGGACAAGTAGTACTGGTCACTTAGCAACCTTCACTTCTTGGGGAGATACAGATGGTTAAACACATGCAGCAGTCTTCAAATCACAGACTAGATTTTTCTCTCATGCCAGCTTGACATTTCAAAAGCTTCTTCCATTTTACACTGCTTCTTATGCAACATCCTCATAAGAGGAAGGAGAGCCATCAATCAACTACAGTAGCCAAGGCTGGAGTAACCCATTCAGTCACAATGAATGCCTTAAAGCAAATGCGAATATAGTCTTGGACACAGAGTATTTTCCCAGGGAAGGTTTTTGTTTTAACATCCTTTTATGTAAACATGCTGAGAGGAAATATCAATCTGCATGTGTTTTATGCAATTCAGTCTTGCAGCCACCTTTAGGCAGCTAGAAAGAAACATGAATGAAAAGATACTGACTTGACTGTCCCTTGTCTGGCAGGTTACATTTTGATTATTAACAATCTATCAGCAAGATGTCTTCAATATATTCACTCTTTTTATTCCTCCTCTGCTAATTTCATATGCAATATAAAAACCAGAGATTAAAGAACCACAAAGTACTGCATATTACTGGATAAGTTATATACTTTGTGGTGTTTATCACTTAGCGGTGGCTGGCAGAGAATTAGGGCTAGGTGAGTAGGGCTGTATTCCTAGTGCTGCCATTGACGTGATGCATAAATTCAGGAATGACAAATTGCTTCCCTCAGCCTTTAGGTGGATCCACAATTTAGGAATCGATGCGGCTGATGTATCGAGGATGTGAATATCTGCTGAACACTATTATGGTAACTACTTTGGGCAACTCTTTTATGGCTACTACTACCATTTTGCAGCGGGTGAACAAAGCTAATGAGCTCACATTCCTCTTCCCAGCAACACTAGATGTCTTTCACAAAACTGATAGCAAAACCGAACAATCAGGCTGTGGGATTTCTTGACTCGGTGTATCTGTGAGTCTGAAAGCTTACACGCAGTTACAGAGATATTAGACATTTGCAAGAATGTCAGTATAATTTGTGTTGTAATTATGAATTCCAGCCAAAAATCTCAAAGTGCTTTAGAAGGCCGATAAACTCCTGCGCTTCAGGGAGTACTTCCAGAGCTTTTTGTGCCTGCGAAGATGGGAGAAAATTTCCCCCTAGAGTTCCTTAGACTACATGTGCCTCTTGTTTGGGTTACCTCTGAAGCCCGCGGTTTAAAACCTGTCAGTGACAGCTATGTGGTACACAGACACTGCTCTGATCCAATACATTAACTCCCATGTTTCTGTTCTGAAAATACTATCAATTTTATATAAAACTTTCTGCTTTCCTCCTTCATCGTATTTACCGCATGAACGCCCCAGCGTACAAATTTAATCTCTTTTGAAAGACTGAAGACATTCCAGCCAGATACTGACCTCAGGCTCTTTCATCTCTCTAATGGTCAATGCTGACATGTATTTAAGGAGGCTGAGAAAACAATGACAAAATAAACACCAGCTAAAGAAAAATCATTTCTGCTGCCTATTCGATAGCTCAGGATCTCTGCACATTACCCAGGCTGCTTTGACTGAAGTTTGTTATGATCTACCCAGATATGATGACTTTGGTTGGCTGTGGAGTTTATTGCAATTCTGAATGTCACTCTTGATTCGGACACCCACTGACATTTTTCTGCACTGACAGACATCACTTTAAGAGCTGCTTTGTTGTTATGGCTAATGTACTTGTGGGCAAGTTATTCACCAGATGACCATGCGCTTGATTTTCAACCATTATGTCACAGAATCATAGAATCAGTTAGGTTGGAAAAGGCTTCACAGAGTCCAACTGTTCGTCAATTATATCCCAATGTGTATCTCCCTCAAGAAGGACTCATTATTCATTAGGAATACTGGTTCTGCTTCAGCACTGGTTTTACAACACCAAGGTTTCAGTTTATGGGTGTTTTGAAGTTTTTCCCTCAATTTGATAACAATTTTTTTGGCATTTTAAGGTGCATGTGCACACAAGGATGTGGTGCAACACCTGAAGATGCATCACTGACAGCCTTATGGAAACCATGTTAATAAAAAAGATCCACAGCACTTTGTAGATATGGATTAAAAATTACCTCTGGTTAGGCTTTATTCTTCCTATAGATTCAGGTGTAGATTTCTGGGGTCCTCTTAAACAAGTTCTCACTCTCCTATTGTACCTAATTTTACTGGTGCTCTATTTTTGAATAGGCATTATGGGGGTCT
The DNA here is from genome assembly GCA_009867235.2 of Psittacus erithacus. Classification (NCBI taxonomy): domain Eukaryota; kingdom Metazoa; phylum Chordata; class Aves; order Psittaciformes; family Psittacidae; genus Psittacus; species Psittacus erithacus. The sequence continues at coordinate 208,493 of WYDI02002754.1, read as the reverse complement.
CTCGTGATAATGTTGTGGTCAAACACCTTAGGAATCAAGCACCTCACACTTTAATCATCTCAACTAGAGGCATGTTTACATGATTTAGGAAAAAGAAAAGAAAAGAAAATAGTAATAATAAAAACCAAATGTTGAAGCTGATTGAAGGAGCTCCAGGACTTGACTTTATCAGCTGTGTAAAAAGATTTTTAAAGCACTTATAAATATCCTCAACTTTCATGAAGAAGTAACGCTGAACCATTTGTGATGACATACTAAAACTGATTTATTATCCTGTATAGCTCTCTATACAGCCAGTACATGAAGGCATCTGTCAGGTTTGCTCTTAGGACAGAAATAGACTTCATGGTTTAGATGCCAAATTACATTTGACATTTAATTTACCATCTATGAAGCTGTAATATGTCACCTAAGCAGAAAAGGAAGAAAACAGCAGGAAATTCCATTTGCCAATGCGAAATGCCAACACTCCCTGCTCTCAATAATCAGACATCTAAAGTAATAGATTATTGACCATAACAAAGTACATCTAAACATGATGAATGTAATGGAATAGAAAGGACATTTTGTATACAACAAGTGAAAGCATAATGCATGTAACAAACGTGAGCATCATCATTCTTACCTCTTTTTCCTGATTGGGTGAGGATGACAGCAGTAGTAACAGTACTGCCAGACAAGTGCCAGTCCCATGCAATAGAAAGTTCCGAGCAAGACTTATTTCCAGCATCAGCAGACTTGGAACCCGTCCTGGACCAGGAGCAGGAGAGCATTCTGTATGGGATGTCTCACACCGTGCAGCAAGGAGCAAGCAGGGTCACAAACTGCTCATACATCAGTATTTTTCATGGTTGCTCTTTATGATTCTCTTTTACAACTTTAGAAGGCAAAGCTGGAGCTGTTTCTGAGAGCTTCATGTACTGCAAAGAAACAAAAAATACTCATTGCAGCATTTATCAAAGGGATTCATGTTTACAACCTTGATGGGTTGAGTTACTTTTCCCAAAAACATTTTATTCAATCTCCTCAAGCTGTAACTCTGGAGAAGTTGGCCTGGATGACTTTTGAAGGTCTCTGTCAATCCAAACTACTCCGATCTTATGCTTCTACTTGGAAGAGCCACCTTTTCCACTGTTCTTGGAAAACTCTGCAGACATTCTTGCAGTTGCCAAGCTTTTCCAAACATGAACTTAACACACACCTTCCTCAGACTCCGTTTTTTGAGGGACCAAATCAGAAACTACAGAACTGTTTTTTTCAGTTACCACAAAATGCACATAAAGCTAGCTCTGCCAGGGATCTCAGACACTTACTCATGGTATCCCTAGTGACAGCATTTGCATTTTTCTATCTCCCAGTTCTCTTCCCCTTCCAGGTATCTTTGTCCACAGGACTATTTCTCCAGTTCCATGCAGAGGCAGGTAAGGATTCTCTTTGGAGACTCTATAATTATATTCAACCAAACATCATAAAAACATATCAAACAAAGGGAAGGGAGATGCTCTCATGTAGACAGAGAGTTCATTTCAGTAGTGCATACTATTCACCATTCCTCATCAAAGAACAACTGCAAACTTCTCTCAGGAAGAGTCAGGAAATAAACATGGACTACCCTAATGCCTTGTTCCATATCTGTTGTTGCCAAAGTGATTTGGATGTTCTGAGCTATCCAAGTGAAGATTTCATTAATGGAGGAGAGAGAATTATTCTTACAGAGCATATTAAAATTAATTATCCTTCAAGAGCAGAAAACTGGAACAAAAGATTCAGAGGCAAATAAATTAACAACAGATTTCATTGAAAACAAACTACAGGGGTTTGGGGGGCAGAGAGTGTGGCAGAACTTTGAAAATCCCTTCTGCAGATCACTGATAGTGACTTATGCACAACTGCAAATACTGAAGCACTACTTCACATTCACGTGCACACCTTAATTATTTTGCCTCCTTTTAAAGCTAGATAAATGACAGAAAATGACAACCAAGCGAAGAAATTATAGAAGAAATCAGGTATGTTTATGAAGTAAGGCCCTGGTCCTGTAACACAAATGCAGACTTCATTTCATTAGAAGAAGTGGTTTCACTGCCTTCATCTCAGAAGGGGGAAGTTAAGAATTTGCCACTGAATCATTGTGGTATCATCACCATCCCAACTTGCAAAAGCATTGATCGTACGGTGTAAGGTATAATTCACCCAACTCTGTCCAGATACCTTTTGGTGAATGGGCAGCTTCCCTCCTAGCTATGAGTGGACTGAAAATAGATGGTCATAAATGAACAAAGCCGCAGGCAACCTTGACTCTCTTGTTAGTAGCTCCAGTTTGAGAGCAAAACACCTCAGTCGTGATATGCCTCATTTGATATTTGTTCAGAGGGATGCTCCATGTATGTGACCTTCCCAAGAGGCCTTTGCTGTGAATCCTAAATTTTGTTGCTGCATAAGGATTAGACTGGTGTCAGTGTAAGTGGTGCTGCAGGTGAGCACTGAATGGGCTTCAGAAACACTTTCTTAACACAGTCAAATACCAGTTTGTTTCATTTCATACAAGCTATTAATCTTGCTTTATTTTTTTGTTATTAACCAATTAAATAATTGCCACTCATCTGTGAGACAGAAATATGAATGACTTATTGGACCTTTAATCAGTTTTGTTTTATCGCTCTGTCAGTGGCTACCAATAGTCTATTTGTCTTGACATTTAGTTCTGCTATCATCTGCAGAAGTGAAATCAGTTGAGATAGTTTTATTTCAGGATACATAAGCTGGGGGCAATCACTACAGACGTTCAGGTAGCTTCATGTCTCAGGCTTTACCTTGGAAGTTATTGAAGACTCTAGGCCTGAGGCAGTAAAACATGCTTGATGTGAAACACACAACAAATATCTATTATATAGCAGCTTTTCTTGTTTATATAATTTCACAAAGGATAAAGCAACTTGAGAAATAAAGAGGCTGAGATGCAGATGATTCTGAAAAATATAACCTACCATCTAGCATTAGTAGTAGAAACAAAACTTTTTCTTGTTTCCCAGTCTAATCCTTTTCCCACACCATATGATCTCTATATTACATGCTACAATAGATGCTCCTTTCTCAGAGCTGGGTGGGCCAATCTATTTGTACCTCATCCAATATTAATATGCAATCACTTTTAAAATGGTGTCTGTTTAATTAGACTGTACTGGATGAATCAATCTGCAAATAATGTAAAGAAAACAGGTTTTGATATTCATAGTTACCATGAAGAATTTAATGATGACAGTACACTACATCATCGACACTAATTTCATTACATATAAATTGTATCAGTATGACATTGATATATTGTAATTAAAACTAATGTTCCATTGATTCTCATCCAGAAATCCAGTTAAGATGACAAATATCCTTCCATTAAAGATCAAAGAATAAACACTGAAAGCATTTAAAGTTCCAGGAGGTAAATTCTGCATTCAGTTATGCCAAGGTTCATATGTCAGTAAAATTATTTAAGGCAGGGCTTACAATGTGAATAAGAGGGGAGTCCATGATATTTTGGAAGCAGGCTGTCACAAGCTGCATACTGCCAGCTGCCATGAGACATCAGCTGGAGCACTGCTCCTGTTTCACTGTATGAGCTATCGGAGGAATTTTAAGCTACAAAGAGGAACCTCTGCTGGCCCCCGCTCAAGTTCACAAATATGTGTGCAGAGCCACTATAGATCAGAACTATTCAGATGCAAAGAGGAAGAAATGTTATTTGAGTAACTTGTCGAATGCAGTTTCAATGTCAGCCATATCTAGACTCCTACATGATCACATCACATGATGGCTACCCAAGATCCAATGCTAATAATCCCTAAATGCTTTATTACACTATCAGAAGAAAATGAAGGGGAACAACAGGAATGGATATGAATCAACTCAAAAGGCGCTGCTCTTCATTGTTTATCTTAAGTGTCATTCAGCCAAAATACAGTACAGATTCTTCTTTCTTCCCAGATAAAAAGCCACTAGTCTCTTGGGTGATGCAGACACAATTATTCATATCTCTGGCTTTCATGCATCCTTTGCTTTTGTTACAGGATTTTCCTACAATTAGACCTTAAAAGAATGGACCCTCCTTTCACCATAAAAAGAAAAGACAATTTCTTCTGAATGTTTAATGAGAAGTAGTAAAAACAGACTACACGAAGTTTTTAGACCTTGTAGTAGGGGAATCATCTACACTTCAGCAGCTGTGCCTGGACCTACTGTTGACTTGTCAATTGCCCATGAAACAAATCTGCCAACTGTTTAAAAGCTTAGAAAGACTTGTATTGATTGCATAGGTACATGTGTATATGCTGTAGGCCTGACACATTTAATTCTCAAATTATAAAATTTGTCTGACTGAGATGGTCACAAAGTGGGGAAAACGTCTCTATTTGCACACCTGTGAAGGATATTCAATCTGTCATTCATTTTGACACTACCTGGATGACCAAGTCCCTTAGACTTTCTATACAGTCAGCGGCAAAAAATTAAACACCTTCATGAAGGGATTCAGAGCAGCTAATTTAGAAGCCTACTTCTCCCATAAGCTACACAAACTAGCTACGTTACACATCAAAGTTACGTACTTCACACAGCAAATGACCTTCTCTTCCCATATGCTTGAATTTAGATACATGATGTGAATGCTCTACCTAACTCTAGGAAAGAACATTAACCCGTGTTACCCTCTTTTTCCTTGGCTCAGCAACAACCACCCTTGCACTTCACACTGCATTCACTACTGCTTTGGCAATACAAATATTGAGTATGTGTTAAGATGCGCTGAGGACAGCAGTAACCCATAAAAGCCCATATCTGAACACAGACAAATGCAATCAGAGATGCGTAGGGCATTTCCCATGGGGCAGAATACATATGTAACTTAATTAAGCCTCTTCCTGCAGGCCTGATTCATTGGTCCAATAGATATTGTTTTTAGGAGAGCACATGTTTAATTTACAAATTAGTGAATTACAGTAATATGTGTACCAACACATTAAATGAAGTATTACTGTAATACAACCCAAATGACACATGATAAACTGTATAAGCTTATATACAAATTTGATATAATGTTAGCTTCTTTTGCCCTCTGTCAGTCTGATTGCCTTTGCATAATCCATGTTTCTAATTATCTCCTGGTATGCCTTGCATATAAATAGCTAATTAGGTAGTGTCCCTGTCACCTATGAAGTATGTAATATCTGAAAAAATACTCCTTTGGAAATTTAATTTAGGATAACAGATTGTGCTATCCAATTGAAGAATTAAAGCTTTCAGTTTACTGATACGTTTTTGCATTTAATATCAACTATTATATTAGTGCCTCCACATGCACGCAGGAGATTTATTCTTTTACAGAAATCATTGTGTCAGAAGCTGGTACAGTAATTACATTAAGATGCTTAAGATCCAAAAATCACATTGAATATGATTTTACATGTGTGTCAACTGCTGAATATACGATAGGTGGAATATCCTCAGATGAAGCTCTATCATACAGAGTGCCACCACAGTTTTGTGTGCAGCTCCTCATCATAGACAGATGTTCCAGGGAACCACTGGTGTTCTGCCACACGCAAGGTTACCTCACATCAAATGTCTTTTTCACATCTTGCATTATCACAGTTATTGGCCAGTTTGAACGCCATTCTGATCACCTCCAATGCACACAGAATGCTTCCAGGACTGTCTTACGTATTAAAATACATAAATCAAATCTTGTTGACTATTCTCTTTCCCATTTGACCTGCATTCTTCTACAACTTTATACTTTTTTCACCTCAGCCTTTACTGGACTTCCAGCCTTTTACCTTAATCAGCGTAAAGAAACAATGATTTACTGCAGTAAAAAAAAAAATCCCAATCTGTTGCTATAAGTAAATTGCTGGCTGCAACAATTGATTTCTCTTTCTTGGCTCCAAAGAGCAGATATTAAGAAGGTAAAGGTTGGAAGGAATGCACAGAGAGGGCCATAGGGCTGGAGGAGGTGTGGCGGGGCAGACACAATGGATATACAACCACTTGCTGTCCTCTCCCTGTACAGCCAAGAGCTCCAAAGCCATAGATAAAATAAGGAATATTATTTAAATTTCATGTGCAACAGATGTTCTTCAGTTTTAAAAACCTATTTCTCATATACAAATATTTTCATCTGAAGGGACCATAAGTGCCTTGTAAGGGTAGGGAACACGAACTACTCTGAAAAATAAATATAATTAAGCCACAGCCATGTGTTCCTCTCCCAGAATTAACTGGGAAGATTGCAATTTTGCCTTTAAATGAATCATTACTACTATATGGCAATTTAAAAAACATCACTGGATTTCTTACTCATCATGTTGTGTCTGGTAGGTAACATTAATAGGTTTACTTCAAATCTAGGCCATCCTGCTGGGAACGAGACCAAAGGGAACAAAAAGCCCTCGGAACACTGTGCTCTCTGGTTTGCATACAGCACACCAGTCATCCCTGATGCAGCTTCACTGCAGAAATAGCTCACCATGTTCTGTTGTGTGTATTATATAGCCCACGTAAAGGGCAATGATGCACATTTCAGAGTAATTATGGTTAATAAAGCACTGGGACTGCAAAACAAGTTCTTATAAACAGCACAGGAACAAACATTAAAAAGATGGGAATTAATATATTTTCTATGGAGGGTGGAAGGGATTTTTAGCAGCAATGGCTTCATGAGTTCACACTCCTTTTTAAAAGTGGCCCATGTGCACAGGGAGCACAGGAACCTGCCCGCTACTCTGGGATACTGCTGCAAACTACTCCTGGTTTTTATAACAGACATTCCTTATAACTGACAAAGCAGCTGTACTTACTATAGTAAGTTAATGCTACTACGGTTTGGAGGCAGAAAAATACTCCTTGGTTTCCTGCGCTAATTTATGCTCTTACATGCCAGCATTTAAACCAATCTCTATCTGGTCAGAACAAACACAGGATCCTTGAATCCCATGCAACTTTCCTTACTTTGCTCTATTATGGGAAATCTTCTCAAACAATTCGCTTCCTTACACTGGAAAAGATGAAAACTATATTTATACTTCTTAGCTATTCCCCCAGCTGCTCTTGCTGCGCTTGGCACAAAGCTGTTTTGTGCTCTGCCGTGTTGCTGCCACGACTGTGCTCCTTAAAAGCCTCAGCTTCAGAGAAAATCTTTTCAGCATTAAATACAATCACGCATTTTTAGAGAGTAATTGCTTACACCCAAGATTGGGAATATCAGAATCTTCTGTAGTAGTATTGCCTGTTTCATTAGCAACAGCTTAGCAGTAGGTGTAAGCATTTCCAAGCAGTCTTGATACAATAAGAAGTAATTAATAAGACAAAGACTTTGGAAAGAGGCAATGAGCACAAACTGTCTAGGACTCAGTTCTAGAGATGACACTGCCCCTGGAGTTCCCTCTGTACAGGAAATCAATCTGAATACTCCACCTTTCCCATGAAGCATTTTCACTGCCAAATTTAGTGACAGTTTTTCCCACTTGCCTGAAGTTTTCTGCACATTACAGTCCTTTCCCCACATGAGGGAATTTATGCTTTCAATATTGTAATATATCCCAGCAGCCTGTATTACTTTCCGTAAATACATTCCTGTGATTATTGTGTATATCATCGGCAAGCTTAAATGAAAATGACAATGTCTAGAGATGCTCTTAGCTGATAGATGTATTTATTCTGTATGTTTATGCACTGGCTGCCAAAATAGCTGTAAAGTATGCATACGAGAATGTAGATTTCCTAGAAACTCTGGAAAATGAGGTAGTCCAGCCCACCCCATTTTAGATACACAGACACTGCAAAAGCTATCTTCATTGATGCTTTTATTACAGTTTAAAGTAGGGAGGTTTTTAAAGCTTTGTAGGATGTCAGTAAGAGGATCTCTATCCAATTCACTTCTCAATTTGTCTGGTATCAAAATTACCAGGCTGTGACAACTCCAGTGAAGAGGAGGGAACTCTAGAAGAGCCATGTGACACTTCTGTATTAATATTTACATTCTGTTCTCCTCCTAAAGCAGATCTAACAGTTTTCCCCCAGCGGGGCAAAGTGACTCGTTGTTGTCTTTTGAATGTTGTTGCACGGAAAAGCTCAAACTCGGAAAACCATGCATGTTTTTCCCAGAATATTGTACTTTGCATGTTGGAACTATGAACTGATATCCAGCTAAAAGCCAACATTTATGCTTTGCTTAACTTCTGCCTAAATTCTGGCTTAAACATCACTCTGTTCAATGTCAGTATCACGTTTGCAGTGCAGAGTCCTGACTACAGGTCCCTGTCTCAGTGTATAACTTGCAGCCATCAGTCAGAAATGATTTTACCCACAGAGCTCAGTCCTGATGACTGGGTAAGTACTGAAAAAAACATGTTTATCCATATGGACCGACGGTCACCTCAAATCAGCCACAGAATATGAGAGTCAAGCGACACCCTCACCCAGCTGAGAAAGTATCCAGACTCTTCTCTGCGTAAATTCACTGGATTGCATTAAGGGTCTGCAGCAGTCAAGGGCAGGGTTTGTTTTTCCTGCAAAGATGTTTTGAGACAGACCCTACCCTGAGCAGCCTACACTATCAAATCTGCTCCTGTTAATCACAAATCTTGCCTCATCTGAATGAATAAGCATCTCTGCATCTGGTACAAGTCATGTTGCTAACATTTCTGTCAGGTGCTTGTCTTCATTTAGCAATTAAACTAGCACAGCACTGAGAGGAGGCTGTTTAATTTGCATTGTGGTTAACTGCAATTTGTCTAGAAGCAGTAGCACAGTGTAAGATTTCAGAATAGGAAAATGAATAGAGTGAGGTTTTAGTATATGGGTCTTCAAAGAAAGCTCAGAGCCCAAGCAGGTTCCTGTTCCAATGCAACCACAGTGGGAGCTGGATACCTGCCCACTATTCTGTATGCGTGTCAGTACTGCTGGCTGAGCAGGCAGTGTCAGGGATCAGGCTCAGACTGAGTAAACTCCTTTTTGCAGAAGAATCTTGATTCTAAACACATTTCTGCAGTACTTCAAGATGATCCTCCATGTCCTTTCTTTTGGATGAATACATCTTCAAGACACTTTCTCACAAGGGAATCTTACTTTATTTAACCTGATACACTCAAGAGAAATAGTATCTCCTTTTTCCCTCCCTGATTCTGTACTTAGAAACTGTGATGCAGCTTCAGCATACATATTCCCAGCCTATGGGAACCTGCTGTTTACTTTTGGCCAAGACACACATCCTTATGATGCAACCATGACATACATTCAGCTATTACACAGCATCTTAACCAAAAATGAACTGGCACTTTTGCTTGGCTGGTTGAAGTAGCCCAAGAGCTGCACACTATGACATCCATTTTTTATATGTAAAAGTATATCACATTTGAGGCTGATAACAGAAGCAGAACACTGGAGGTTCTGAGCAGCAGATTCCCTGTTCTAATCAGTTGTCTCAAGCTCCTTCCCAGGATACTCTGGGCAATGCTTTTCTGAGAATGCTCATTTGAGATTGATAGATAAAGGTGCAAGACCTGGGAGAATCTAAATGTGAACTTGCTGTCAAGACACTTTACAGCATTACCCGAGGCAAGCTATACTTATCCGGATATGCACCACCTGTCATCATATATTGCTTAAATACTTAAATTCTTTATTGGCATCATAATTCATGGTAACTTTTCTCAATATTCCTACATTTATACCTTTGCTCCAGAATAATTACCTGCTGCTCTGGCTCTCTCTAAGCTGCTTCACTGAGTTTCCATCTGTCTTGATGACAGATAAATTATTTTTCTCTTCTGTACTATCTCTGACCGGCCCCAAGATGCAGCTGGTAAGAGATCAGGGTAAGAAAGCTGGTAAGAAATCTGAACTAGACATTTTAGCCTGAAGGGTGTTCCATCGTTTCTGCTCTTACCAATTCTTTCTGGAGCCAGCTAAAGGGAAGTAACTGTGATGCTTGCAGGAAGGAAAGGTTTTTTGTGTACACGCCGCAACACTGTAGTTGATTTCACAGGACTTTGTTTTAGCTACAACTGTGCTGCTTTATTTTACCCTTCTTTTCAGCTGGACTCAGGCTCTGCTTATTCCATTCCCCTGAGCCAGTAATAGGCATCTGTTTCAGACAGGTAATCTTCTCTTAGCCCCACAATCTTCCCACTTAGTCTTCGGTACAATGAAACATGGAGAGCTTCACTGCCTCCAAAAGCTTGGGACAGCTATAAGAGAGCAAGGAGGAAGAGAGGAAGAGGAAGGTCTCACAAATTTGCCTCCTAGGTTAAAACTAACAAAACTAGCATGGTAAGTGAATTTAGAGCTAGCTATTCAAAAGACCTAATTTCTTGTGTAAGCACCTTAATGAAGTGACCAGATGTTTCTCTGCAGGTACTGAGACCTCAGTTATGAATACTAAGCCCACCTAAACAAGCTTTCCTGAAAGCCATTCCCCCTTGGCTCCCCCAAGTTTCTCAGATGTAATTAACCTGATATTTAAAAAAAGGTAAACGTAGCTGTCAGATTTGTGAGCACTGCGACAGTTTTATGAGGAAAAAACAAAGCAGCAGCACCTTTCTGGAAATACACCATCCACCGACAAACACTGCATGGAGAACAACACAGGCGGTACCACTGGTACCTTCGAGCTGCAGCGACAGCACTGCCATAGTGACTACTGATAATTTGCAAAGATGCCCACCTTCCCCTTTAAAAGCTGCGGCAACTATTTCAAGTCTGGTTGTTGCAATGGGAGTTGAGTTTTAATGAGTTTGAAGTCTTCATATGTTTCTTTTCAAATGAATTAAGGCCGCAGCACCAAAAACTAATCTGTCCAGTTCCCTGTCGTGCTCTTCAAGTGGATCAGAATAAGGTATTAAATGACAGCAGTGACCTGGGAAATCACAAGGATGATTAATATCTGTGGTGCAACACTTAAACACATACATATATATGGAGGATGCATATTACATACATATATCTTGAATGGCATAGGAAAAGTAGTAGCAACTGGCCTGCTGTATAAACATGTTCTGTGTTCAAAAAATAAAAATCAATACTCTGTAAATTCCATTCTTCAAAGATTTCTGGGTTGATTCTACCCAAGTCACCAAAATTTACAGGAATTCCCACCTCACATACAAGGAAGAACTGTTTTCCACAAAAGCCACGCATTTGTTGCACAAACACACATCTCATTTGTGCTCAGTCATATGCACTAATAAGGTCCCAACTCCTGAGAGCTGATGCTATACTGCCACCTAAAAACATAAAAAAAATCCATTTATGTATCTTAATGCAAGGCTTGAAAGAACACATTTCCACATGGCCAAGTCAGCATTTTGGTTTAACACAGAGTCTGGATTTCTCACCCTGAAGGGAATTCAGCCCTCGGTGCAATGACAGGACAAGGCCTTTGCAGTGCTTAAGCTTTTAATGCTGAGCTTAAATGAGGTTTTTGCTTTGCATCAGCCTTGCACCGACCTTCCCAGAGCTGCGTTTCATCTGTTCTGAAGAACTTCAGGAAGGACCAACACCAAGAAGTAACGGTAAAGCGATAAAAATGAATCCTTAAGGCACAAATTTAAAGACAATCTGGCTCTTCTGTTTGGTTTATACAAGTTCAGGCAGAAGTCTCCCATCATACTTTGTCCAAAGTGATTTTCATTAACTTATCATGAAAACTTTATCAGTCATAATCAAGGACTGAACTGGGGAGGGCTCCAAAAACCTGAATCTCTGTACACTGAAGTTGTAAAGCCATGTGCTATGGCTGGGGACTACAACAAGCTCAATCTTGGAAAATGTAATTAAATTGAAATCTATGATGCAGATTTTCTAGGGATCTTTTCCGTCCCCAAAATATCTGTGCTGGGGTGAAGCAAAGCTAAACAAAACACATTGATATTATCATAGCAAGGAAAAGAAAAGGGCTTGGAATGAATAAGTAATTTATGCAGACCTTTTGATCAAAGTCAATTTGCCTTCATCATCATGACTTACAAAGTGCCCTAGGTCTGCATTAATAACCCGCTAGCACATGGCTTTCTTGGTTGTTTAATTATTTATAATTTTTATTGCTTGTTAAAACAAAGCAACCCTAATGAGATTAATAAAATTATTTTCTTACTTAACTTTTACTTATTAAAAGTAAAGAATGGAGCGTCAGTGCCCTCCCTGATAAATGGGAAGCAAACCTTTTAGCTCTCTGGCCTGCCTGGCTGGAACATTTCCCTATGTAATTAAGCGCTGCAGGGATGTTTTCAGGAGAAGGTGAGTGCAGTTAACCTCTCACTGCTGGAGGGATTGGAGTCAATTCCCGTCCCTACCATGGCAGGGCTCAGGGAGAGCTACCCAACTGCTAATGCTCAACTAAGAATTTAAATAGAGACAAATAAGGTCATCACCAATCCCACATCCATCCCTGAAGGCAGGACTCTCCCACCAGAAAGGGGACCCAGCACAAGCTGGAGGCTAGATTGTGTTCACTAGGATACAACAGGAACATCCTCTGCACCCTCCTAAGCATCCTGCAGCCATGTTCCCATCCGCACACTTGGTGCACAACTAAAAGGGCTAAGCACAAGACTGATTTTTAACTTGCAGCTGTGTTTTCCAGGTCACAGCTCTGGTAAAACCTGGCCAGAGCAGCTGGGATGTGAAATACAATCTGAGTGTCTTTACATGGCATCAGTTTATTTGAGGAAGTTGACCATTAAGAGCAGAAGTGCCACCTGCAATTAGGAAAAACTTTACCACACACCTCACAACTTATTAGTGGTATGAAATCCTCTTCCAGCCTCTGCACTGAACAGAGCCGGCGCAACTTTACCTCTGTAAAATTACCGGCACCGCCACAGCAAATGTACTGCTAACCAAAAGTGACTTTTATTTAGATTTCACCTTTGCAATCCTTAAAATGTCACTCTTCTGAGATGTCAGCAAGGGAACACTTTCATATACTCTTATCTAGGAAAAGTTTGTGGGTTGTTCCCCCCCCCCCGAAGTTATTGAATAAACTGCTTATTTTAAACGCTACCTTAGCATACTTCTGCAATTCAAAGATGTTGTTAAATAACACTTTCAAGATCAGAGAAAGACACATGATGCATCAAGAGAGATCTATTTGTAATTACTGGGTTGAAACTCAGAAATACCAAAGTTAAAAATGCACAAAAAGTACTTCACACAATTTTGAGCACCAGGGTGTTCGGGTTTTTTTCTTCCGTATCTTCCTAAAGTGTTAAATTCCTTTGTGGAATGACTTTGGCATTTCTATGAAGGACACTGCACCCTGCAAAAGATCTCCTAGGAGCTTTATTAATTGCAAGAAGACTGCATTTACAAAAACCAAAAATCTACTTGGGCAATAAATATCTCATGTGATACATGTACATCAGCTCAAGTGAATTTGGATAGCTAGAAAAGGCTGTTCAGAATACTGATAGGCAAAAAGAATTTGGTATTCTCTGAGCATCTTTCTTTGAAATACTTGATTAACCTAGGAAGACACAAATAAATTCAATCAGACAAAGCCTGCAGAACCTATTCAGCATAAGGCTACCATTTGTGCCATTAATAAGACTAATTACTATCGATCAATTTGTTTCACTAGCAGTGGAGATGAAAAACCTGGAGCAAAGTAAGGGCTTGCCATTCAGAGTGGTTCACTGGTACATGCTGATACTGTAAATCACCTCACAGTTCCAATAGGAGGAAGCACTTTAACAAAAAAATATGCAAAAAGAAATCTTGCAAGTATTTGCCCTTAAACATTCACGATTAGGAAAAGTGCCTTTGAATGCCAAAGCAGAATTTGAAGCCTAATTCAAAAAGGCATTTTGATTTCATCGAGCCAGGTGAAGATATTAAATACAGTCCCCCAGCTGCTTCTGAGGATCTGTGATTGTAGCCCACACCCAGATAGTAAAGGCTGCTTGAAGACTGAGACCTGGAAATGCAAAGGACTTCACTCGTGTCTTCCTACACCATCCGCTGCCACAACTGATGATCTGGCTCAAACCATCCCTGCCCCTGCTGCCACCCTGCATCCCGCCAGACCTCCCATGACTGACAGGGCTCTACTTTGGTCCTTCTCTTGAACTTGGTTGCAAGGTATTCTCTTTTAAAACAGGCATTACGCTGCCTAATCTTTCCCGATTTCATTACGACTGACATTGTAGCAACAGCATCCAGTGGCAAACAAACTCACATGTGCATGGGATAGATGCACCACGTTAAACAGATTTATATCTTCCCCTGATATTATAACACTAACAAGTTTAGTACTCAAGAGTTGCAGGCTTCTTAGTGGCATCTTTATGAGGCCCAACTGACTCTCCACCAAAATTTATACCTGCTCAAACATGTTCCCTGAACCACAATCACAGACACAATAAATTTAAAGGCTCCTTTATATGACAGTAGCCACTTTTCAACGCTTGCTTTACATAGCACAAGGGGGAAAGCACTCCTCTCTCATTCAGCAAAGCTCCACAGGGCATTCTGGCTGCTCATTCTGGAACTCACACATATTTTGCAGTTTAGAAAATAAAAGTATTATGGAGAAGAAAAACAAGCTCAATTTATTGACTTAATTATCTCTTAGCCAGAAGCACAGCCATGTATTTTGATCACTTCAGCTGTGGCCTGCCCTCCATCCATGCTGTCAGCAGACTTAAACTGATGGCTTTGAAGTGGCAGCCTGAACACCACAACAGCAGCAGCAATAGGGAGGATGAGAAAAAGGCTTTGAAAGCTGGCAGATTCACAGGACATCGATATGACCGATGACTTCTCTTCATTCAAAACCCAGCAGTGAAGCTAACACACAATACTGTCGATACTGAGCGATGTTCTAGGGCAAAGTCCGAACTGCTCCAACAGATTTGTGAGCAAGGGTGAATGCAGTATACTGCAGACATTTTCACCCTGATCTTTAAAGTACTGACCTCCATTTGAAAAAATAATGGGAAAGATCTGAAGAACTGCATAAAACCTGACCTGCTAATGTATTTTCACCTGAGATAGCTTCAGAAGAGGAACAGGTCACGTTATTGCTAAAGTTTAAGTTGGAGGAAGGTTTTAGCTGTAAACATAGCTGTTCAAAAGATAAATATTTAAACACAGACTTCATGTCAGAGCCTATAAAACATAATATTCACCACTTGGTTGTAAGCCAATGGGAAATTTTAACAGTGGATAGACTCCTTCTTTTCACAGTCATTTAAAGCAAATTAACAATGACAGTAATGTAATTTCCTTGGCACGACTCTTCTTCATTTCTTTTCAGCTGCCTCCTGCTAGAATCTTCAGAGAAGTTTAAACTGGTTTCAATAAATCCTTTGAAAAACATGCACTTTGCTGTTATATATCTTTCAGGTGTTCACAGAAGTGCCGAAGAAAGAACATTTGCATTTCCACTTAAATGCTCTGTTTATACAGAGCTGTAGATGGGAAATGACAACATCTATTTTCCAAGACCATAAATATTTACATTCACTAAACTGAAAAGTTAAAGTTTTAGATTGTGACCTATTTCTGGTAACTTGTGCAAGAAGATTCTCACGTAAGGCTTTTGTAAAGAGGTAAATTACTGAGGAACCAGTCTGATACAGAGTTTAATTAGAGGATACTGCCAGTTCAACATTAGTGTAGTTTGAAGTAGACTACTTACACCCATTTTTAGGGAATTGTTTCATGCTGCTGTATTGTTACAGTACCCAAATTAAAATCAGCCTTCACCATGGCAGGGGGGTTGCAACTAACCTTAGGGTCCTTTCCAACCCTAACTATCCTATGATTCTATAAGAAGGAACTACTGATTTCAACAGAACCCTTTCTAGAGATCCACTCATTCAGTCCAATAGTGATACTGTGCTGTAGGCAACTTCCGAAAATACAGGTCATTGCTTAAAATCATTGTTTCATGTGTGGCAAACTATAAAAAAACCCCTAGAACTGAGGATTCTCACCCACTGAAGCCAACAGAATTATTTTCTTTAGATTCAGCAGGATTGTGAGGGTCTCTTTTGTCCTCTAAAGCCTGAGAAAAGTATCTCTGAATTCAATTCCTATCTCTGACTTCACTTTAGTAGTCCTTGGAAGATGTACCTAAGGAATACTTGATTCAGAGCCATAAATCATATATGTCACAGCTGAAGCAGAGCTACAGTTTTCAGAGTCCACTGTACTTTAATCAAGATATATGCTGTTAGGAAAAGACCTCAACAGAATTTGGACTTTGGGCTCTCTGTCCTCCAGCTCCTGCTTTCTGCCACTGCAGATCCCAGTCAACAGCCAGTCCATTCCCACAATTCCACCTACTGTCATTTGCCTCCTGCACTGAAACATCTTTTCCAGCAGCATCACCCCAGTTATTTAGTGTAGAGCACTGGCTGTTTGAGAATGAGGGGTTCTGGAAGAATCTGGTATTTTTACCTGCTCTTGTCCCAGATATTCATGCTGCAAACCTCTGCTTATTTAGGGAGCCTTACAGTCCCACAATGTCTAACTGCATCCTTAATTTCCCAAACTCTACTCATAGCAATCCTAATTACTACAGGTCACACCACGTGCGTTAACGTAAGATGCAATGAAATTCAATCACTTGACAGCAAGCTGACTCTCAGGGCTGTCTGTCAAGAAACCTAATTACTATAAGAGAGCATTTGCAGAAATCACAGGAAAACCAGCTTGCTGGTAGTACCTGTGCTAGTCCATTGGAGGAAAATCAAAGCAAAAGAGTTTAGGTGAAGCCATTAAATAGACAGAATGAAAACAATATGGATAGGTTTTGCAATACTTTAGCCTTAAATAATCAAGTCTATTACTACATTCTCAGTGGGCCTGTCTGTTTTACTAACACCTTCATTTTTCATGCCAGGGTTATACTTGATGTATCAACAAGAAAGATGACATATTTTGATCTCTACTTTAAAGAGGAGTTTAGGATAAACTATCGTGTGAAAATATAGCAAGCTGCTGGCATAAGTGCTTACATGAGGGCAGCCTCAGAGCTGCACTGCAAAAATCAAAGTGTTGAGTGGAGCTACTTTATTTCTTACATTCTTACTGCCTAGTATCGGACAAAACTTGCTTTCAGTGCAGTCTGTTCCAATAATTCAGTCTGGTTCTATAAAGGGTTTCCTGGTTCGCTTTTTAATTTCTCCTTCAGGCAACATCTGGAAGCAGTAATAAGCAGCTGATGTTGCTTTTCAGAACTCAAATGCAAGGCTAATTCCTGTTCTTGGAAGGTCCTGCCAGTGTTTGGACTCAACAGGCAAAAGCTCTCCCTTGGCAAGCTTCCTGTTCCAGTGAAAAAGGTTTGTAACTCACTGAAACAACACGGAGCAGGAAAAGCAGTTCATGGTATTTCTGGATACATTTGCCTAAAGTTAAGCTGCTGTCACAGGTATTTTTATCCCATATTTTGTTACTGAGATATGGTACCATGATGATACAAATGCAGCTACTTTAAAAACTTCTCTCCCCTCTGAATTGTACAAATAATTTTCCATAAAACCCTTCTAAAATATTTTAATATCGTAATTATCACGAAGTACATCGAGCACTCAGTAATTAATAGTTCCAAGTGTCCATATTTTCATATATGCTAATAGGCACCTATGCCAACAAAGTGCTAGCAAAGGGTACTCTATTAAAGCAAGACATTAGGGGAGTTTCAGATTTGTTTTTCCCTTCTTCTCTCAGCAGTCCTCATTAATATAGTAAAACTCTCATTATAAAATCATTAGTGTAAATGCAAATAAAGTTTTACATTGTTAATGTCCCCACCAGGTCCTTAATCACTTCAAAAGTCATGCTGCATTAAATGTAACATTGATTACACATGATAAAAGGGAACGATATATGTTACCTTACACTGAACTATTAAGAGAATAGGATTGTCTGTGTGTTCCAAACTATTTTCTGTATTGTTCTTACACTGGAATCTAAAAAGTCCTAACTGAAAAGATAAGCAAACCTCCAGACTTCAGTTATCTAAGGAGCTGGGCCCCTCTACTGCCTTTTGCATGTGGTCCTGATGAAGTTCAATCCTTCCCCCTTATCTTACCCCGGCACTGATTAACCAGTGTAAAACAATGAAACCTCCACTCAGGAATTTAGATGGAACAGTGTAGCATAAAGCTACTGAATGCATTTCCATCACAGCATTTTTCCTGCAATCCCTCTGCATGTTCACATTTATCTAGGAAGCACTGGTGGTGTTGGACAGAGCCTTGGGTGACATGGCTTAGTGTGAAGTGTCCCTGCCCATGGCAGGGGGGTGGAACTAGATGATCTTAAGGTCCTTTCCAACCCTAACTATTCTATGATTCTATGATATTTGCAGAATTCACCATGAGACACCAAGACAGGACTGTGCTAACCAACCACCAAGTTACAGGAAACAGGATCTTCACAGCATAGACAAATATCTCTGATTTTAGGCAACACAGAGACAATGCTGCAGACTATTTTCAGCTTTGAGACATATATATTGTTACTGAGGAAACACAGGTGCTTACACATTGAACTGTTACACTGCGTTACTCACATAAAGAATTGCTATATACATTGCAGATGTGTGAACAAGGTATGACGGGAACACAGAAAACATCTTGATCTGGAATCTCTTTCTCCTTGGTTTCTACCTGCCCAAAGTTATTTTTGTGCTTCCAGAAGAAAATCATTAGGACTCTTCTAATTAATTAGTCCAAGAAGGAAGGGGGCTGATTGCAGTAATAATCACAAACAGATCAGATAGACAATTAAATGTGAAGCCTGGTACTAGGGGATGCATGAAAATAGCTCTTCCAGGATTGAGAGGAAGAGCGTATTGTAATGAAAGAATCTGGTAACTCCTGCAACTCCTGGTATTAAAATGTCCTTAGAATAATGGACATCTTCATTACACAAAAATCAAAGCAACACCAAAAAAAAAAAAAGAAAAGGGGGGGGGGGAAGGGAATTTGAGTAAACCAACACCAAAAATGGAAACCAAAGTTCCTGATATTCAACATCTGTTAAACCCAGCAACTAAGTGCGCATCTCAAATTAGCACTGGTCCAGTCATGGAATGGCAACCTACAGCCGCTGTTATTCTGTTAGCAATCCAAGTAACAAGTGGGTACTACCCAGGCGATGTTTTATGTGACCAAGAATTACATGCTACTCAATGGCAGCTCAAAGCTACACAAGCAAATCAATTCCCTTAGGAGACTGCTTGTAAATAATTTTAAAGAGCAAACACTATTAAAGTTGCAAGTCAAGTATCTGAACACTAGCAAATGCCAAAATTAAGGTTGTCTGTGCAGCTTTAATTGAGCCTCTCAGAGACCTTCTTTCAACCATGCCCTGCATGCATGATGATACACTCTTTAATTACAGAAAGCAACATCCAAATGAGTTCTGCCAAGAGACATGCCAGTCTTCTGAAGTGAGATCAAGGAAACGATCTCCTTTTCATCTCAACGTATTGTGTGATGCAGTCATTGTTAGCATATTGCAGCTGCTATTTCCAAAGGGGCTTCCAAGATCTGCAGCTTAGAGAAGCACTGAATACCTGAGGCTTTTAAGTTAGTTAAGGAACAACAGTGAATGCTCTCAACATCTGCTAAATCGGGGGAGAAAAAACCTCCAACTAAAATGGACAGACTGCACCAAGATAAATTTTCTCCTTTCAGCTTCAGAATTTCCTGAGATCTTTCCCTTCTGCTCAGATCAGTAACCTCCAAAACCTTTGGCAGGACAGTAAGTAGCACAATGGCTGTGCACAGCAATATACCTACCCACCTTTTACACAAAATGCGGTATTAACAGGCTTCGTCTGGTGATCAGAGGAATAGCTCAGGAAACAGAGATTTATCTGTGTGCTACTAGACTCTGTGCTTACATCGCACAGGTTATTTAGGGTTTATCTGTACCATGCAAAACAGCACTTAAGAGACATCTGAGCTAGCTGGAAATGAGCTATCACCAGAAGGGAAGGTAATACAAGCAGCATCAGCTTTACCCAAACTCATTAGTTTGGCTGTATTGCCATGCTAATGGAGCTATACGGCATCTGGGACTTATGAAATGAGGAAGGCAGCTCAGTCAGAGCCAGCTCAGGTATCTTTACACCACAGTGGATCATGTAGTTAAACATATGTTAAAAGCGCAGCTACACTCTCAGAGTAAGCTGGTTGAGGTACTGAGCTTCTGCTTTGTGGAGCAGCCCTCTCCTCTTCCCCTCCTCTGCCTGCGTGCTCCTCAGCCCTTCCCTGCTCAGCACCAGCAGCAGTGTAGCTGCACAGGGGCCATGCTGCTGACCCCACAGAGAACTGAGCTTCCCACTGGAGGCCAGGACTAGCTCTTGGAGCAGCAGCACCCTCTGAGGAGTTGGAGCTGGCTGTTTATTGCAACTGGGGTTTTGCGAAAGAGGGACAAAAGCATCTCACTACCCCCAGAGAAGCAGCAGGCAGTGGGGACAGGGAGTCAGAAGTAATCTACTGCAGGGGACAGGGCACACAGAAGGAAGAAACACACATGAAGGGAAAGGAGGAAAAGCATTCACTGGTTTAAACACCCTTCCTGTACCTCCACCTTGAGCAGTAAAGGGAGTGTTTAGCGTATTATCTGCTCAATCCGCTGTACATACAGCTTTAGGGGTGAACCAGATTTGTTACTGTGGGGGTGGCTGGGAAAGCGCAAAGACAGAAGTGAGAGATGATTAAGCAGAGACATTAAGCAGAGAGATTGCCTACTGGGTAGAGTGATTGCAGGAAGGCTACCTCTATGTTCTGAGAACGAGCACCACTTAATTGTTGAAAGATTAATACTTAAGCTCCATCCCCAGGTGGCATTTCCTAAGGCTGTGGTTGATGCTTCTGCTTTTTTTTCTTCCCTTCCTATGAGGAATGACATAGATTCAATTCAAGAGTGAAGTAGGGCTCAAAAGGTATCAGAGCAGCCAGGGCAGCTGGGAAGTCACAACTGTGGAAATCAGACCCAAAGGAAAAGGATGAGGTTTCTGTTATTTTTGTGCCTTGAACACCTGGCATTACCCAGAGCTTCACCAATCGCTTTTGGCAAGTTTTCACCTCCAGACTTCTCCAAAACCTCTTAAAAACTACATTCTGCACAGTGCAACACATCTACCTCCTAGAGTTACACCTTACCTAAATCAAGCTTGTCCAGGCAGCCTGGTTTGCACCAATTATGCTGTCGAGTCACAGGCCTTGCCATAAAATAAAAAGCTCACTGCTTTTTCAATAAAACAGTTTGAAGTAAAGTGGGATTAATGCACGAGACACTGCCTTCCTATAAATTCTCACTGCTTCATCCTTTTTCTTTCAAGGCTGTTTGCATGGGAATAAAGGATATATTTATATTGCCAACCTTGTTAAACAACTTAATACTCGGCTAATATTCAAGGAATGACCTGGAAAGAGAAAAACACAGAGCAGCAAGGCCCACTTCTGGCAATTTCCAAGAGACCCATTTTCAAGTTTCAGCAAAAACCTGCTAGCAGCTATGAAAAATTGTGGCCTGTAATGAAGGGGAGTGTTCCTCTTAACACAGTTTTATGGGTTGTTTTTGCAGCATGTATATTGGCAGATGCATATACTCACTTAAGGCTTGATTACTAGAGTGAGAACAGTTAAAGGACAAGATTCAATCCAATTCAATAGCCTGGTGCTGTAATAATGCTTGGGGAGTAGTAAGTGTTATATGAGGAATGGAACTTAACAATGCATTCTTACTGACCAGGGCCACTCCTCAGAATGTTCCCAAATCAAAGGGGAAGGGTAGGTGCTTGCATGTGGTCCAAGGCTTGTCTGAACTATTTTTCAGAGCAAAGAGAAGCTACTAGATACAACCTGTCAACAGCAAATGTACACCCAAGCCTGAGCCTGGTGTTAAATACATCCCTCAGCATGTATTTAACAACCTGACCAGAGTGTGATACTGTTTGTGGGGAGAGCACTCCCAACCAGAATCACCAAACAGCTGCTTCAGATCTCATCAGCTTCACCCTTAACACTCAGGATCACCATGAGATGCCAGGCTCACAATTTCACCTGATGGAAATGACAACAGCAATGCTGACCCACACTCCTCATTACATCGTTTGTACCTGAATGTTTAATTGTCAACCGCTGTTCTCATTAGCACTGTCATGTCAGGAGCAGGACACTGCAATGGAATGCTTAGCAGACCCTGGGTATCTGAGTGGGAAAACACCCCTTCCTTGTCACACTGCACCTAGGCAGCAGAAAAGCAGAAGCCATTTCAGGGCCACACCTGAGCTGCCAGAAGAAGAACAGGGAACATTATCTCCTCAACCTCTTCTGGGGGATCTGGTGGTTATTGTACTGTGCATCTAAATTGCAGAGCAAAGAGGCTCTCGCATGGGTCACAGAGAGCAACCTTATCCCAGTGGCTAACGGAGCCCCAGCAGCACTTGGACCTATGTAACAAAGATGCAACAGGAATCACCACTAAATCTATTGCTCTTTTACAATACTCTCGCATCCTCCCTGCTTTCTCAGTGCAGTTGTTTAGCCCAACATGCTGTTGGATCTGAGCACCTAATCCAAGGCTGCCTTTGGAATGAGTCTCAAATGGTGTCAACTCGTTATTTCAGAGAAAACCTACTTCAGAGAAGAAGATAGGCTGATCCTTCGAACGCCCCAAGTTACTCTTAGAAATAACTCACAGGAAGAGCTGTATGCATTATTAACTGGATCTCAACACAGATTAGTATTTAGTGTGAGCTCTAGTGGAGCCATGCATCAAATGAGAGTTATATCACATAATCCAGCTAAGCCATATATGAAAAAGATCAAATATTAGAACATATTAAATATACATGTGTGGCTTTCAAATATACAACAGGAACATTGACCCGATTCATCAGTGCTGCCTCAGTCTCCTACATGAAAAAGCTCTAAAGTATTAAACAGATACCCATTAGGAGAGGCAAGGAATATATAAGCAGTACAGGTATCACATGGAGGGTCTCCGTGAACTGCATTTATTTGACATATCTAACAATGACATGTTAGGCCAGAAAAAGACTTAAGGGTGTATAAAAATATAGAAGGATGTAGAAGTGTGGCAACACTCTCTACTACTCCCTACTTTTTAAAAGACTCTTTTAATAACACAAAATCAAATGTTCTCCCAAGCCTCACTCTTCTGTTCCCTTCTTGCTAATGGCTATCAACTGATTCCACTGGCTGCAAGGCTTCAAGGAAACAACTATCAAAGAAAATATTGGTATAAAAGAAGAAATGGGAACACAGAATTTGAATCATTGGAATCTTACAGTGTCATTATGAGCCTCCTACCTTTCAAGTACCTGCGTTATTCTTTAGGTAGTTTTATTTACATTCCTTCCTAGATTACCTTGAAAAAAAATAAAACAAAACCAGCCTAAAATGTAGGCAAGTCTCATTCCATTTGCTTTTTAAGTTACAGTTTAAAAGAATACATATATCTGGGGATAAAAAGGAAGCCGAGGCTCATTCTTCAATGACGTGGGTTGGCTATGACTTACCTGCTCAAACCACACACACGCACAGAGCCTCAGAGCAGATCAAACCCTGTTATACCATGTCCTGATCTCTCTCTGAATGGCTGCCTGCAGCTGCCGACAGGCAACTGAAAGAAATGCAAAGGGCACATAAAACATTTAAGTTACCTACTGCTGTATCTAATAGGAAGGTTTCTACTTGTATTCTGTGCTTGACAGGGAAGTCATACCCTTATGAAAGAATAATGTGCAGAAGTTTGTAAGGCAAAACTTCCAACTCATACTGTTGAGTGCATCTTGGTGAATTTCAGTTTAGCAGCCCCATGCTAGAAATTCAGAGTCTTGTGTAAACCTGATCCATTTATATTCACTCATATGTGAAGATACGGAATGTTCTGCAATTATCTTCTAGCCCAGTACATTTTTCTAATGGAAAAATGGATTCATTTTCATTGATGAAACCCTAAAAGGCAGCCTGCTGATACCAGTGTTTGCAAACTATAGAGTATGTGCAAATAAAACTATGCTGTTACTTTGGATGAGATTAAGACCTCTGCTTAGGGCTTATGCCCCAAAGCAATTTTCTCCTTAGCAAATTAGTGAGAAAGTTGTGCTTTGCCAAAAGCAAGGAAAAAAAAAAGGAATAAAAAGCTGGGCTGCTCAGTGGGGATCCACAAGTCTCTGGCTCAGTTTTTGCTGGCTGGCATTTAAACAGCAGAGAAATAGCATTAGCATTTTCATGGGCTATTATATACACCACAGTTTAAAACTGATTTAGCTTTTAAAGTGAAACTCTACAGCCTTCAAAGCTTAATGTCTTTGGGAACTTTTAGTGCAAAAAGGCCAGAAAAAAACCCCACATCATCTTTGGTTCTTAAGTCCCAATCAAATATAAAAGCTCTCAATTTCCTGAAAGTCTGCAAAACACAAGCTTGAAAATGCAATTATGTTTTCCTTTTTTTCTGTGGTTGCCAGGAATTGCTGCCTTTGAAAAATGAGACATAGTGTCCATTACTCACTGGAAACTTGCCCAGTCTTAAATAAGACCTTAAGTGCCATGCATTTTAAGATGCACCACCTCAGTAAAGGTTTTACTCCTCTGGCTTGGTCTGATTCCACCCTCTGCTTGCTTTTACCCATGGGAAAGCTGCTTTTCTGCCTGCAAACCACTGACAGCAATATCTGACCACAGCCACTCACAGAGAAAACCAAAACTCCTTCCAGTTTATTTTGACTCAAGCTGAGACTCAGAATTCGGGCCAGTTCCTGGTGCGCAGCCATATCTGTGGCATTAGCAATCTGGTCATTTGACAAGCATGAAACTGATTTCTTGTCAAGATTCAAAACTGTGGCCCAGATGGATACAAATAACAACAATAATAAATAGTAAAGTTAATGATAAAACTTGATGGTACCCAATACTTTTCAGGTTATTTCAGGGGAAGGAGGCCTCGGCACTGCCCAGGGTGGCACGAAAATCTCAGAGCCAAGGCCAGCAGCTCTGGGAGAACATGCATATACATGAACACATATATACACGAACACATATATACACACATACAGAAAGACAGGTGAGCATTTCAAGGAAACTTCAGGACAGAAATAAGAACATTTGAAAAAGATTTAAGTGTCTCCATTTGTTCTCCTCTGAGCAAGTCACCTTTTGCTTCAAATACCTCTCTTTAGACATTTCTTAAGCGGTACAGCTGCATTGCTCATGGTAAATATTGCAGTGGACCTAAAATAACTTCATTTTGTAGGTGATTGGAGGTTCTCTGCTATCATTCCCATGCTTTGGAATGCTTTTCTGTTTGTTTTTTTAATCATAACATCCCAGGAAACAGAGGCGCTGGACCCTTTCTGAGATGTTGGAGGACCAGCAGCATCCCACGCAGCTCCAAGTTCCCCACAGAACTACTGCTGTTACTTTAAATCATTCCTTGCTGAATATCTGTTTCTCTCAAAAGAGTGCTCTGTGTTTGCTCTGACCTCCTATAACATAAGGATAATCTGAGGAAAAAAGGTGCACAGAGGACAAGGATAGTGGGGAAAAAGAGTCAGATGTGAGCCCTAACCTCCTAGGAGTCCCTACTCTGAATTCAGTATTACCCCATGCAGCCAGCGTTAAGATATTCCCCTTGCAGGCAGCACAGGGATGGACATAAAAGCATTCTGAATTATTTCCTCAGAGATGATGTATCTGAGCAGCACAACAATGACTTCAAAAGGAACAGTTTATCTCTACAAAGCATTAAACTTTTGAAACATTTTTCCTTCTACAGAGAAACCTTTTATTTAAAAGTGCACTGAGTCACTGGATTAAACCCTGGGACCCCATTCTGCCACCACAGCTTATGAGCAGCTTCTATTCTAGGGGAGTCATTCACATGCTATAGGAGAGGAAAGGGCAATCCACAGCAGCAAGACTCTCTTATGCCTTCAACAGAAGTTATTTCCTGAGCAAAAATTGTGTGATATGGGGTCACTAAAATGTGAAGAGATGGGATGCGGCCAAGAAGAAAGGAGAAAGAACCTGAGCATGAACAGAGAAAAGAGGAGATGATGTTACTGTCTCAGAAAATGTCCCTGTCCTGTGTTCTACAACAGTAGGTCTGTTACACAACTGCAAAAGCTCTTTTGATGGGTGCTCATGCAAATAAAGCCTGACTGCTTGAACATACAGAGAAAATGAACAGGAAAGAACTTGCCAGGGTCATCAAAGCAGCTCCAGTGCAGTTTCTAGCAAATAGTTTAGACTGATACATACGATTTTGTGGTGGATTTGTATGTGTTTGGTTTGGGCTTTCCCACCCCTTTCTCCAGGATTTTGTCATCACTATGAAAATGACCCCAAACAGCCAAATTAAGGCTGTGAACACATCAGCACACCAAGGGACAGGGAACGGTTGCTCATGCGAGAAGGGCAGCTGAGCCTCGTGGGTGTGCTGGAAGCAGAGCAGAGGTCTCAGAGTCCACCCTGGCCTAGCACAAGCAATTGGGTGATGCATTTCTGAGGGCAACAAGCCCTGTTTGTTTGCCTCCTCCTCCTCCCTCCACACTCCACAGGGTGAACTGACTTTCAGCTAGCCTACCTGGGAGTGCCAGCTTGGTCCTCCACTGCACCAAGTCCAGATGTAGAGAGAAAAGAAACACAGCTCTGGCCACTATTAGTTCAACTATTGCCTAGTGCCTTTATGTACTCCCTGCAGGGCTCTGCACCTTTTAGTTAAAAAAAGATAGTTTAAAAATAATGATAAAAAAGGTGGCCTTGAGGGCTTAATTTAAGAGCTGGTCTTTTCTAACATACTTGTGGGTAAAAAAAGAAATAAAGTCAAGTAATACCATGTATACTGTGCTACTCGCAGTCAGGATATCTAATTCTTTCTGAAGGTAAGATGTATCATTCCCAACGCAACATACAGAGAAGAAAGCCAAGGAAGAAATGAGATTTTCCAGACTGAGCTCTTTACTTCCAAAACAATATGTGAAATATCCCAAGAAATAAAACTCCTTCCTGTCTCTTTACCACTCCTGTGAATTCCTTGTAAATAGTTATTAATTTAAACATCTTATTTCAATACACTGAGTGAAACTAAACCAACTAAGAAGAATTAATCATTAGAATCTCACTTCTCCCTCCACCCAACCCAGCACAGAATATGGCATGTCTCAGACACATATTTTGAGTTTCAGGAACGTTTCCAGTAGAACAAGCAGAGTAAATAGGAGCAGAAGCGTGTCTAAAACTAAGGATTTTAAGTGTTTTTGCTCCCTAACTAACACAGTCCAAACCCATCCCATGGTGGAAAAGGTCTCCATGATCAAAACCCACCCCTTCCCTCCAGCATGAGTAGTGCATCACACAGCTTGGTGTCATCAGCAGACTTGCTGAGGGCAAAGCATTCAATCCCCCTGTCCACATCAACAACAAAGAAGTCAACAGCGCCAGTCCCAATACTGTCCCCTGAGGAAGCCTACTCATCACATTTCATTTCACTCATTCTCCTTTTGGAGCACAAAATGAAACTAGCAGAGCTCCATCTTCCAAACATAAAATTGTGTTGATGTCTGAAAAGCAGCCTGATTTGTAAATATCTATTATGCACCACTTGTGCATAAGCAAGGATGTAATTATTCAAATTCATTCTGCGTTTGTGCTCTTTGATTGCCAGAAATCTTTACTGCAGAAGCTGATCTAGCTCAGAGGGAGCCTGGGCTATGGTTTGAGCCCAGCTGGTTCTCCCCCACCAACCGCCTCCCTCCTGCATTCCTATAGGATTTTGCCTCAACAGACTCCTGACATGACCAGGTCCAAAGAAATTGCTGCAATTGCTTATCTTGAAACTGGCATTAAATGCTATTTTTGAAAACCAGAATGAAAGCATTAAAAGGTAGATTGCTTTTCAACATAACTCCAAGCACAAGGCACTGAGCTTGGTTAATGGTTTCACTCAAATATTACAGGAATTACGTTTTTCTGGCTAAAGATGGATGGACCAATTTGTCTGACTGCTTATTTGCTTGCTGCTGAATGTACTTCAAGCTACTTTTCAAACCTCATGATGACAGGACAGCCTTTACTATCAGTGGGACAACTTCCATGAAAAATCAACAGCAATGTCTTGCAGCAGGCAGGCTGGGCTCACGGGTATCTGCTTGCAAATGGCACAGCACAGACCCAAGTCTGACTTGCAGCTTTGCTTATGCTCAGCAGTTGTGCAAGTTTTAAGTCAGCTCTAAATCAAATGCATTTCAGTGCAACCTGCTGCTCGTTGTATGCCACTTTAAACTGAGTTTATACTGGTGTAGCTGCTTCAGTCAGCCACCTCCAAAAGCTATGTGGACAGCCAGGAACAGATTTAGAGAGGAGCACATATGCATAAGGCTCTGCATGTGTAAAGAAGGGTTTAATGTGTGGTTAACACTTGTATATAGCTAGATCATGGGTTTGGATCATATGTGGGGAAGCAGCAGCATCTCCCATCAGTCTGGAAGCTCCTGTGGGTGGCTCAGCAGTTGACAGCTGTAAAGTCTACATACATCTACCTTTATATGCCTCTTCGGTAGCAAAGTTGAGGATGTGATAGGACCCTAAGGTCAGAACTTAGGATTTAGCACTTTGTGCAGTTGGACATCTGTTCTTCCACATAAGAAGTATTATCTGTTTGGTATATGAAGCACTAACAAAACCTAATTTTAGGCAGTCATTAAGAATAAAAGGCAGGTATTGCAGCTGGAAGGCTGAAATAAAGGTGTTACATTCATTGCGTTATTCATTGTCTTTACAATGCCAGGTATGTCGCTAATTATACCAGCCATGTAATAAAAGGGACTGTTAAAATAGAAAAGTCTAGTGCTTAATAGAAATTTTTGCTACATTGCTTAACTTTTCTGAGTTATTCTCCACCAGAAAATGAAACAGGATAATTTGCCTCACTTTTTGTGTATCTTGAATCTTTTCCATTTCCAATTCTTATGCACCTGCTTTATTTTGCAGCGTTGGATTTTTGTGTAACACAGTATTTCTAAGGTCATTATTTCCAACAGAACTTTTTATTGCTTCTCCTCTCCCAGATGAGGAAGAGCCAAGTCATTGGTATTTGATTCTGTAAATGCTAACTTTTTAAGCTTCAAGAAAACTGACCAAATATCTTGCCCTAACAGAGAAAGGGAATGCAAATGAACTAAATATTGTAAGCTAGTGGACATATTAATAAAGGTTTTTTGCTGGAAGCAGGCTAGGAGATTACGAAAACAGGGATAGCACAGGACTTATTCAAAGAAAGTTTGCTTGAAGTATGTACATCTCATTTACTAAATAACATTTCCATTAGTAAGGTTCTTGTACGTGATAACTTGAGAGAAGCTCAAATTTATTATAGCACCACACCTTTAACTAGAAAGCCACAATGCTGGCAGATAATGCAGATATTTGAGTTCAGCATTTTTGAGTTATGCAAAGAGCTGCTGTATCTCTTATTAGAAGAGACATTAAAATACAACAATTAACAACAAACTGCCTGATTTGCAACTTAGACTCTGTCATTTGAAAATGGACCTAGTTAACTAAAGCACTGTTCTACTGCAATGACGCGTTTTTAACATAAATACACGGTCATCAAGCATCAACGGTTCACACTGTGAACCACAAATTAATTCTAGCAGTGGCACTGATGCTCGAATTCTCATTTTTCACTGTCTTATGTGTGGCTTTAGTGTCAGAAGCGATACATCTGAGCTTTTCCCTCCCCCCTGCTTTCCATTCGAATAGCATGCTATCATACAGTGACATAATCAACAACCTTGAAAAATACTGAGGCATGGATTTGAATACAAGTTTATGTACCAAAGAGGTATATACCTTCTGATCCAATTTAAAGCTCAGATCGAGCAGTACTATGATTTGCTCCACACGGCTTTAGTTGGCCAGGAGCTGCACTAAAACCAAAATGTTAGCTTATGCAGTAAAGTTTTTATAGTACATTAGTACCCACAGCTAAAGCCCAGAGTTACTGGAGTCTGTGCAGTACTTCAGTCTCAGCCACTTTGAGGATGATGGTCTGCATCACCCTGCTCCAGGCTCACTGGAGAGTGGTGAATTCTACCGTGGCCAAGTCCAGCTTAGGATCCTGCTTTGCACATAACTGAAGAAGCTACTCTGACAACTGCACGGGTTTACTGACAAGAACCTCACTCTGATGCAGGATGTGGCACAGCCAAGTGGTATTTTGAGAAGGGGAAGCGTTTCCAACACACAGGCGATGGAAGGTGCGGATAACAGAAACTGAACCTTCTCTAAGCAATATAATTAAATACCGCTGGGCTTAAGTCAGTACCCTGGAAGATGTCCCAGTTAAGTAGATTTTCTAATTAAGGATATCCTGATTACCTACTGAGGTGTCTATAGCATTCAAGTGACAATAAAAATAAAATAGAAACGAGAAGTGTGCTTACCAGGCCTTGTCCCTCTTAGAAACACAGTATAGCTCAGCTCTTCATGAAAATTAGAGTAGGTACACGTTTATTTCTAAATTGATCTGTGTTCGTAATTGCAGAGTGAAGAAGAATAATGAGAGCCATGAGGTCAAATCTGTCATTCATTTCCAAGTGTGAGCCCATGTGAACTAATGAGAACTGGACCTGGCATAACAGCAAAATTACATTTTCAAGAACAAAAAGGCTTGAAAAGACAGGCTGTTAAATTTCTGGAGAGTTGACATTTTCAGTCCATTTTTATCACAGATGCTACTGTCAAGATTTGCTTGCTTTAAAACCGTGGAGCAATTAAAACCTAACTAATGCTGGGCAGGTTGCCTTGCAACACTAAGCTAAAATCTGGCTTTACCAAATGTAAGTTAACTCACGTGGCTTCACTTCCTTGGCTTTCAGCCTATGTGCTGATGCCCCGGTTAGGCACAGAAGGCTTCTGCTCACACAGTTCTGGATCTATATTAAGAGTACTTGGTGCGACTTTTTTCTATAGAAGACGTAGGTTGAAGCTTCCTGATACAAAAACATTCATTTTGAGGATTTTTTTTTGAGCTTACTATGTAGCTGTGCTACTGCTTTCTAAAGGCAAATAGAGTATAGCTCTCTATCTCAGAAGAATACTAGTCCTCAGTTTGCTCTGCAATCAGGCTGCACATCGAGATACAATACTTTGACATGTGCTCCATAGGACTTGACCTCTGTCCATTTTCTTTTCTCTTTAAATGTCAATGTTTTCGTAATAGTATGTCAACTGAAACCTGCAAAGAATTGAAAAAATATTCCTACACATTCAATCTCTGTAAAATGCAGGAATACAACCTTTAAGTTCCTGCTGACACAACCCATTGATCTTCACTTTCTAAAGTATATTCTTATTTTTGTGGTTCTACTCCTCAAGCTCAAAAAGTGAGGCCATGATGTTATTCTTTAGGTCATCTTTGGTAATGCCAGGTGGACATGTACTGCAAATGTGAGTTTATGCTAACTGTGAAGACATATTTCACACAAACATCATATAAAGCAAAAAGCATCCTAAGGTGTATTGCGCATAGTCCTGTAAATGTTACCAAAAGCTCTGATATCACGTATAGGTACATTTCTGAAAATCCAGCATGATTTTAATGACTCCTTAGTCCAAGGGAGCTCACCAGTAATCAGGAACATCACAAGACAAAAGGGAAAAGGCTTACTCATGTGCTTCAGAAAAGCTGTCAAGAAGTACATATCTACATTACAACCATGGGAGACAGGGTGGGCACAGATCAAACAACTAAGAAAGATCATCATAGGCCATGAACCTTTTGCACAGCAGGCAGCCCACACGTATCAGATAATACGTGACTGAGACACAAATGTTAGCATTTTGACACTATGAGATCAGCACTCCAAAAGGGCACACAACCATTAAGACTGCTAAAGCACCACTGACTTCCAAAAACTGCTGGCTCAAACTCAGCGTAAGATCCAGCTATAACTGCAAAAGGTACAGCATCTGTCAACTCAGTCCTCAAGGAACAGGCAGCAAAGGGTTAAAAAAAGAAACAGGAAGAGAACATAAGAAGTTATGAAATACATTATTTCTTGAGAGGTTTTCTCTTGATTGATACGAAGCAAACAGTAAGGACAAATGTAAAAACTCCAGTTACATTAGGAAGAAATCAAATCAGACAACACAGAAAATGCTTTGAGATGTCTGAATGGCAAAAGACTCCAGCAGCATAGATCAGTTAGCAGCACCATGAAGTCATCTTGTATCACTTCAGAATGTGAATAACTCTGATCTCCTCCCATTATCTCACCTGGCACCTAGCATGACTGCTCAACAGACAACACAGACAAGAGCATCTCAGGTCTGGTACCCGGTAGATAACAGGCTTGTACAGCAGGCCACACAACTAGAAGAGCATTTAAAAACTACCATTGCAGACAGTAATGCTGTGGAACAGAAACCACACTTAAGTGACTTAGTAACCACTGAAGAATCAACGATGGGTACCATGCCTTGCCACCTACTCACCTGACAACACACAGTAAAGCAGCAAGAATCCTAACGCAAACAGTTCCCGAGAGACTATCTGCATCACGTGCTGGTCACACTGCAGCCAGTCTCTTCACCAGTCAGACATACAGAGGGACCACGATCATCTGCACAGGTTGTCCCACTGCAGTTTATTTTTCTGGCTAAGCAGTAACGAGCTCTGATCCCTTGTTTCCAGCTTGAAAAGGGGAAGAGGAAAAAATCAATTCTTGCCAGCCTTAAACCACTTCTCATTTCAGTCACTAATCTGAAGGAGCAGAATCTACCCCTCTCCTAAGGAGCACGGGGCCTGCAGGGTCCATGTTTGCCTTTCAGCACACTTTCTGACCAGCACCAGGCTGGTTTGGGACTCGCTGATTTGCTTCCTTACTGTGTTTTGCTTTGTTCTTGTTAATACCAAAGTTGAAAAGAAGTTAAACAGAACAACATATTGCAGAAATCCTCTACCTTTCAAGTGCAGAGAGAGATGTACAAAACAACCCAGGGAAACCACCTACTGCGGCCTGTCTTTATTCTTACAATTGATTAATTCAATTATTTAATTAATGACTAATTCAATTAACTAATTAACTTATTAATGACTAATGAATCTCATTTTTCTGTGAGTACAAAACCAAAACCCCGAAGCTTACATATCTTCCCTTTGTGTATACACGAGTGTCTGTGCATGGCTTAAGGACAAAAAAAAGCACTGAAGTTGAAGCACCTATACAGTGAGAAAGCCATTTGTTCCTGCATGCAGAGATTCAAACACTGAAAATACCTTAAAAATATGCCTAAATTAATATGCCTTTGTTAATATTGCTAAAGAACCACTTGCTCTGTGGCCAGCCTGACCACAAAATAAAAGTACAGAGTTAAATTCCAAGAATTGGACAGGGCCCCAGGAACAGCTTATTTAAATGGCAATAGCAACTTCATGCACTGCAACTTCTATCTTGGCATAGATTTGCATAAAAAGATGATCTGGAAGAAAAGGTCAGAGTATCTCTGAAGAAAGGAGCAGAGTCGTGGGCTTTCCACCTCCCGAAGGGAGCACTGAGTGGCACATGGCAGCTCCTTGCTTTCCAGGCTAGCCCTGCTGTAATAAACAGAGGATCTTCATGTCCACAGGTTTATAAATAAGCCTTTGGACAAGTCCTTCTCTTGTGCTCAGATTGAGTTTCTTATCCTGTAGAAAAGCCAGAGAGCTTTTCAGGAGTCACGTCTCCCATCCTCAATCTGAACCAAGTCTTATCTCCTCCAAACCCCGCAAAACTCAGCTTTTCTAACAAAAGCTCATCCCAAATCTCATGAGCACAGGGTGACACAGAGCCTTTAATGCTCGTGCTTTTCCTTCTTAAAAAATGCAAAGGCTATTTTGAAACACAGGCAAAAGACCGACAAAGCTGCAGCCCAACCCTCTTAAGAATGAGCGTGTTGATGTGGGACAGGTTTTCCTAGCTGCCAGGATAAAGGCTGCTGCTATGGAGCACTCAGGGATGATTTATTGCTGGGGCAGAGATATTTATGAATAACAATCGCAGGCATCTTGGGGGGGGGCAGGCATTCCCAGCCTTTGCTGGTCTGAGCAACTTGGCTCTCAGAGCAGAGACATGAAGTTTAGACACACTACACTGCCTCTGCTTCCTTTTATTCTTTCAGCAGCTTAACAACTTGTAAGATCATGATTCATTTGCTTCTTGTTTGTTTCTGGGTGAAGCAGTATATATTAATCATTGGCAGACTACATGCAAAGAATTCCTTCCCTGTCTGGGGTTGCTTAATCAGGGTCAAATTGGCTGGTGCTAGAGCAGGGAGATATCAAGCAGCGACTTCTCACACAGAACTAAACTGGTGCGTCAAAGAGCTTGGGAGATGATGATGAACACCTCTTCGAGGGAATGGAACTAAATGATGAAGTAAACCAGCAAACAGCCATCAGAGACAAGGAGCCAAGTGACCTTTAAGCTCAAACTTGTGGCTCTGATGGAGTTTGATTTGGAACTAGTGCATTAGACTGGATGTGACTTGCGTATAAAATAGCCATAAAAGAAATCCACTCACCCTAACTTATATGTGCTATGAGGCTTCACATTACTATTATGTAAAACTTGCTGAGATCTTTATCTGGAGTATGCTGTGTACAGTGAGTTCCAATTGCTAATAGTATCATTAAAAAATAATTAGCTGGAATAAGAATGCTTTTTGGTGGCAGAGGTTGTCTGCAGCATCTTCCAGTGACTTCATATGAATGCTACAAAACCAGCTTTCTAGTAAATCCTTGCACGTTAATCAGAGAGACTGAAACCAGTTTCACCCTAGGGACAGAAC
Source organism: Psittacus erithacus (assembly GCA_009867235.2). Classification (NCBI taxonomy): domain Eukaryota; kingdom Metazoa; phylum Chordata; class Aves; order Psittaciformes; family Psittacidae; genus Psittacus; species Psittacus erithacus. Next base: position 173,616 of record WYDI02002754.1, on the reverse strand, counting down.
AGCAGAATGTGACCCTTAGTGAATGCTCCGAACCAGTTCATCCTGAAGAACCTTGCCTGTGGTTTCTGACACGAGGTGAAACTACAAAAACTAAAACGTGTGAACACTAATGGCTAATTAGGCAGCTACCACTGCACCTCTGCCAACACAGATACATCTTCGCAGACCTACAATGATGAATAAAGAACAGTACATAATGGGGAGGGGGGTGTGTGTGTGCTAACAGCATTTGGATAAATCCATGCTAGCAACTGTATGAACCCGGCACAAGGCAGACGGGAAAGAAAGAGAACCGTCTGCAGCTGCAGTTGTGTTTTGCACTTCATCCAGAAGCAGGTTACAGACTTCCCAGCTTGGCTGCTTCCCGGAATTGCTCACCAATTAATTCCTGGCTTTGGTTCTGGTCTTTAGCCAGACATTAAAAGGGACACTGTTTGGTCTAGACAGACAGGTTACCTACCACTCCTGACTACATGCTTCCAAGATTTAGACAATAGTCTAAAAGCTTCCTCCTGGAAAGGGTTAAGAGGAGCTTTTCAACAGTGCCCATCATCATCAGCCTCACATCCTGCTATAGCAAAGCACATGAACAAGCATGAATCTTGGAGGTCCTTCTTCAAGGAGCAGAGCACTAGAGCACCCACAATCCCATCCTTTTGTTTTTACAATGAACACAATACAAACCCTTGCAGTTTACCAAAGTCAAATACATATATGCCTTATGAACAAGCCTACATGTGTCTGTTTCTTAAAAGATCTTCCATTATGGCAATAAGGACCCTCTAAAAAGTACTTTTTTTTCCTGGCATATAATCCCAAGTTGCTGCTGATTAGCAGGGAGCTTGCTGGAGTTTTTCTTTAAGAGAAAATCTCAAGGAAACCCCTTTCTACTCAAGTGCATTTTTTCAACCTCTTCTGGTTTTCCCCCTTTTTATTACTGGCCTGCCTCAAAAAGAGGCTTCAGTATTAGCCCTCTGGCAATGAGCTGACACTACACAGAAAGGCTGCCTAGTACAAAAATTCTTACATGGGAATCAAAGTGCAATAAAGATATACATGATGTAAATAGTCAGTATTTTACACCAAGTGACTCCAATTCCAAGTTTTCAATCTGGACCTTGGAAAAGCATTTGGAAAAGGCCCTTGAAAAGCATATATTGTTGACCCTGAGATACAATGAGCCAGTAAGAAACAGTCAGAATTAACACAAAGGAAGCTGGAAATCTTTTAAAGAGAGCAATTTTTATCAACCCCAGAGACTTTTTGATGCACAAAGTTGTAGGCTTTTGTCAAAGGGGAACTCTCATGCCTTATTTTTGCACAGAAGTACACACCATCCTCCCCCTTAAAAAGTGAATCTCTACAAACACTACTGAAGGCAATGACTGTTCTTATGCCTGCAGATCCAAGCTTTGTAACATTAATTAGGCAAAACTGTAAGGATTTTAGCAACCAGTTCTGAGGCAGTGAGACAAGGAAGGAACAAGGGAGATTTGAGTTCCTCAGTGTTTTCTATCAGCCTAATGAGGAGTCAGAGACAGGGGGTTTTCTCAGGAGGGACAGGAGACAGCAACCTGGCAGTGCTGCCAGCTGGCCTTTCCTATGGAGCAGCTTCCACTGCATATCCATTGCATTTCAAGGTGGCATCATTTGCATTCTTAAAACCATCTCTTGAATAGGAATGAACAGAAACACATGCTTAAGTGCTCAGTTATACTCAGGCCCACAGGTACAGACAGCACTTCTTCTTCCACATCACCCCTCTTGCCATCTCCAACAGGCCCTCTCCAGCTGCACTGACACCGTCTCCTCTCCTGGAGCCCCTAGCAAAAATACTTGCTCTATAAGAAACAGGAAATTAGCCATGCTTGCCTGGGCCACCCTTCCCACCCTGACATCATATACAACATATACCCTCATAATTGTTATACCTTGAGCAGATTTCAGGTGCTGCTCAGCAATCAGCTCACCTAGCAGGGAGCACAACGCGGCAGCTTCTAACATTACATGGGCTTGTGCCAAGGTTGCAATCTAAGTAACATTGAAAAGTGATTACAACAGTCCTTTTGATTTAGATACAGGGCTTCCACATAGATAGATAATGAACAACAACAACAACGTGGCTACTTTAGCCACAACCAAATATGAGGATATTAAGCAGTGCCCTTGGAATACTTCAGGGCTTTTTCATTTTAGTAATTTCTCTGCAGTAAGAGGATTGCTGCAGCTGTTTACCCTAAAAACTGAAACTCTCTCCAGCTTTGCTCCACAGAGGCTCTTCTATTCCTGCTCAGTCACCACACTGTGCGAAACAAAAGATGTTTATCACATGTCACACTTACTGTCTCAGGACTTGGGGACTGGAAGAAACTACATAGGAATGAAAAAAACCCAAACAGTTTAGAAGTTGAAGTGACCTTGTAGGAGATTTCTGTATGAAATGCATAATAATCTGCTTTCACACACCTGGCTTATATATCAGCTGGTTGGCTTTAAGCTTTAATTCCTAAAGCCCTCAAGATAACAGCTCTATTTATGGCTTTGGTCTTCACATTTATCTTTTGTTATTCCTCCCTATCCCAACCCTTCAAACTCCAAAAATGGAATTGATTTGGGCATTAACCAGCAACCACTTGCCCTGGAAATGTTTGATAGTTTTGCTTTTTTAAACTGCCTTTATGAAACATGCTGGAGCAACTGGCCAGGAAACTTCCTTTCCTAACCTTGATTACTCTATCCATTCATTTTCCTATATAACCACTGAATTTTTAGGGCATGAAGTGAGTTCAGACTCCTCCTCATCAGGAAGCCTCTGAGCAGCTTATGATCAACTTCAGGAACAGGAAAGTCTTGGGGAAATTAGGGAGGAAGAATTTAAAAGAAAATAATTTCTCCACCAAAATTTCATGGAAATTTAACATTGAAGTTGTGATTTGTGCTTTGAGAAGGGGAATGAAGGGACAAAAAAGAACCACTCCTAGAGTTTCTGGGTAATATCTACCTCATCCGGAGATTCCTTTAGAATCTGAGCAGTAACAACAGCTATAGCAGTTGGCTCTTCCCCGATGCAGACAGATCCTCACGCAGCACAGGCTGACTGGAGGCTTCACATGGACCACCAAGCAGTCTTGACATGATTTGAGACTTCAGATGCTCCCGGAGGAGATGTCTGCACCAACGCTTGTGCACGTGAAAGGTTCCATAAGCCCCATGCAATTCTCAGCAGAGGCTCTGTGCTCTTCCACACTGCTAAATGTAATTAGAATTCAGCAAAGAGTTTATAACTGATTTAATTGCTGTTACTTTTCAGGAAAACATCTAAAACCAGATCATTAACCCTGAGCTTTCTTTTCTGTCTGGCGTTATTCAGTGGCATTTCCCATAAGTTTAAAATCTCATTTTACTATTTAAATCTGAAGTACTATATCTCAATATACTATGTGTATATGTACATTGATAAGGGTTCTGGTAGTAGCAACAGTACCTGAAGTTCTTGAACTGGCTGTTAAAAGGCCAAAATAAGAAAGGAAACAAATAAAACCCCAGCACCTTCACAGAAACTCTGTCCTCAACAGCTCTTCTCCTCCAGAAGCTCCTGGGTTTGGCTTTATGTTCCCTCAGTCTCAGCTCCAAAGTCATTGTTACAGTGACCAGATGCACATTTCTTGTCCAACACTGCTTCCCTACCCAGGTATTCTTGCAGAAATGCAAGAATCAATAAGAAATAACAAGTCAAACAACATTAGAAGGGTAACCCCTGAGCTGAAACTTAATTTGCACCCTCATTACATGAGCATCAAAGATTGAATCTTGGATAATGCCACTAAAAAAGAACAATGAATGGCTGCAAACACAATCGAAGGGAATTAATTTAAGACTCTGGATGAATATTCATGGAAAAATATTTTTGCATTGTTTGCCTAGCTCTAATTGTGTTCATTAAAGAAAAACTTCATTAGCAAAGGCAAGAGCATATTGCTGTGCACAGCAGTGAACAAAATACAAACCTAGAAATAGCACTTACTGTTTTTGAGCAGTGTGTGCAGGTTTGTCAGTTACTGGTAACAAAGGAAACATTTCAGAGTTATAATGAGCTCAAACGTTCACATTAACAATTCAAATTCATAAAAGGTATAGGCACAGTTTGAGCTTCTTGCAAAACAAACACTAACACCAAAAACATTGGCATTGAATACTGAGGAAAAGGGTTAGATTTCTGGAGGAACTAATGGGTAAGTAATAGAACTGTTACTGCCATGCATTAAGGTCTACATGCATCATTGCCTGATGACGGATGACTTTTCAGTGTTTGTGAATGTGTTTCCATCTAGCTGTTGATGCAAAGGTATAATCTCCTGTACTAGTGCCAGCTAACAGAAGAGGGCTCTGTATTTCAGCAAAAACATCCTCAGTTCTGCAAACAACCTTGCTTCATTTTGTAGTAGGCTTGAAACTGGGTGTTTACCCACATATTGGGTAAAATCAAGTTCCCCCTCCTCTCAGAAATACTCTGCCTTTCTCTGTCATTACCAGTGTACCAGTATTCCACCTCTGGGACACACTTTGGGCACGCTCTTCAGCAGTTCTGCATCAAAATGCTGAGCTCTTTCCACATGCTGTGTATCACCCCAGAGCACCTCTCTCCATCCTGCTCGGGCGAACTGGGTGTCAAAGAGTCTAGAGGTGTGCCCAGCATTAGGCACTGCACTGCCTGGCATTGCAATAACCAGGTTCATTTGCAGAACGGGAAGCTCAAGGGACATTGCAGACCATCGCTAACATAACGCTTCTTCACAGCCTTGGGAAGATTAAACACAACAGAAGCCACTTTTACAGTGTCAGGGACCACACAAGTACCATAGTGACAGATCATCTTTGACAAGCATTCAGTGTGATGTCCGGAAATTCACCCAGGGATTTTACGTAAAGCACAGGAAGTTCTGACTGAAAGTGTTTGCCTCAAATGCCCTCAGCCTTGCTATCAAAGGTTTAAGTGACGAACAGCTCACTGTATCCTGCACACATCGGAGAGAAGGATAAGGGTTGTGAATCCAAAGCTTCAAGTCACTTATACAAAATAATTCTGGCACTGCTTTTGCTTTACCACCAGCATCTCAGGGAGAACCATCCCCTGTCATGAGCAGGTTTCAAATACATTGGTTAAAGAAGAAAAAAATGCAATTCATTTAACATGCTTCCCCTCGATTTAATGTTGATTTCATCAACACTCAGCTCACTGCAAAAAAGGACATTCAGATAGCAGATTAACATTTTCTTGGTATGGGTATTTGCTCACTGTGTATGCATATCAGTTATATTAATGCTTATTTTTGTACTTTTCTACTGTTTCTTTATGTAACAGGCCTCTCCGAAGAACAATTCTATGTTTATTCCCCTAAATACTTTCTTTCATGTAGTCTAGCAGATGAGAGCTTTCCCTTCTTTTTAACTGTGTAGGAGAATGACTCCGTGTTCAATAGTTTCTGGTACTGACAAATGGCAAAGTTCCCATTTCATTTTATTTTGATGTGTGTGTTAAGTCATGACAGGTATCCATCCTTGCCAGCTACCTCTAGCATGAAAATAAGGAGGCCCAGGAGACTAACGCTATTTCAAGTAGTAAATAATACAAATGAAATCTGAGAGAAAAGATAAGCCTGTATTTTCTGTTAAAGAATACCCAGATGGAAGAAAGCATTCTGTGAGATACAACATAGAATTAGACAAGCTGTGATGCAGTCTAAGAGCCAATCAGCTACTCTCAACTAATAATGAGCAAAAAAAAAATGTATGGTAGATAGAATGGGATTTATGAACTTGATATTACCATTACATTGGCTTCCAGAACTCAGCTCTGCCAGCTTTTACCCAGCATCAAACATGGTAAGTTCCTTACCCATACAACCAGGTTGCCTCACAGGCTCTCTACTCTGTTGTGCCCTGCATACCTGCCGTCCCTGACTGGGTTCACAAGGAAAAGATAAACTGCTCCATGCTGTGCGAGTAAATCACACTGGAGGGATATGCTCTGCATCCATCAGGATCAAACAACATATGATGGAGGAATAAAACCACCAGTGCTACAGGAGAACAAAAAGTAGAAGAAAGCCCTGCTGCTACCTGCCAGCCCAGACAAGCTGGAGCCAGTATTAGAAAGTTAGAGAAAGTCTGATAAGCACTCCTGAAACTTTATGACACAATTCAGAGAGTTTACCTACGCTGGGATGCTTCTGTGCACTTTTGTGATGGCCTGAACTCAGCTCTCTTTTGTCTTCACCACATGAAGATCAATGGGAATGCCTATTAAATAAGCTTATGAGAGGGGCTTGGCCCTCTGATGTCAGTTCTGGGATGTTCCAGTCATCTGGGAATTACTGTTTTGAGGGGGTTAATGCACATGGCTCCCATTAATCACTCTCAGTGCCATGTATGTGGAAAGAGCAAATAAACACACCAATAACATTCTCTCAGCCTCTGGGGAACGGAGTGGTATTTCAGCACTCAAATGTTATGAAGAGAACAGTACCCAAACTGCATAGCACAGTACATAAATATACTTAATACAGATAAGGAGTTTCTGATTATTTTTGCTAGGGCTGTATGTAATACCACTTTAGGTTGGATTAGGTCTCTCTCCTGACAGATATATCATCAGACAAAAATCAACAAAGCTGTAAAAGAACCCAACAGATTTATCACCTACATACTACACCTGATATTTTCACATGTCCCACTCTAAAGTGCAAGCTTTTTTCTATTGGCATTTTCCAAATGTGAGAAGTTAAAAAGATTCAGAAGCCAGCACTTCAGGAAAAGGGAGGATTAATGGTTAAATCAAATTAGACTCACATTACCTGAAATAACAGGAACATGTTCCAACAATTACTTTTTAACATACTAATCTCTGAATTGAACATTCAATGGCAACAATTTTAAATGGCTGTTTTAGTTGTTTGCATGCTTTGAAAAGATAATCAGCTAGGGGTGGGATGGATAGTGATTGGGATTCCAGCTTCAAGTCAATTTCTAAAATCAGATCAGAGGAAAACAGAGTCAAAAATAACCTTATCTGCCTTGGAGTACTGCAGGGATAGTAGAAACAGTAAAAAGAAGTGATCCTCATACTGGCTAACGGGCACCAACAGCAAACAGGCACTGCAGTAAATACCGCATCTGCGTGAACCCATTTACTCACACAAATCTTGAACTTGAATGACCAATAGATCCCCACTGGTTTATGAACAGATGGATCTAAAGGCAAGTTTCCCTCTAGTCCCTGAGGTAAGAAAAATGGCCATTATATGACAAGACTCACCAAAACTCTGCATGATTATTGCTTGCTATGGAAAGAAGTGCAGAGGGGAGAAGAACAAGACTGTAGCCTCCAAACATGTGTCTCGGTAGTACAAAGGTACAGTGAAGATAAACCTGGCTCGTAAGGTGAAAGACTACTGTTATCCCCTCACAGGTACCCCTTTCAGCCATGCTGGTTTACAGTAAAGTGCCTATATATTAGTATTAGAAATCTACTCCATGGCCTACTGCCCAAGCTATTTGCAAACACAAATGTACTCCAGAGCAGGACATTGCTAAAGGCAATCCAACATTCAGCCTTGCGCCGATAGTGATGCAGTACTACCGCCCATTCTCTAGTCAAAGACTACCAATAACTAGCAATACACAAACTCATAGCTTCTCGGGGGTTATCCCTTAGTACATCATGGGACCAATCTGCAGAGAAGGCCTGGGCAGGCATTTGATGCATTCCCACAACTATCAAAAGCAGCAACCAAACCTAAAAGAGGTAGTGTGACCCAAGGGATATAGTGTCATTTCTGCTACTCACCTGCTGCAGGACTTTCTCAGCACTGATTTTAGTCTTTTTCCACTCTTCCCATGACATTCTCTTTCCTTTATTAAAATAAATAAATAAGTAATAATTTCCAAAGTCCAGAAGTGCTTGGTAATGTGTACTTGTGCAGTTTAATACAATGGGGCCATTCTCTGGGATACAGCATTTAAGAAGCTCCACAATAAATTTACAACAAAGCTAGATGAAAATTCCCAAACCAAAAGTTCTCCTATTTTCTTTCTCTATGGCTATATGTGCCAATTTCTTCCTGGACTTCTTAAACAAGAATTGCACACGTGTGTGATCTCTCACCATTCAGTACCATGGTGATTTATGGATCTGTGATGTATAGCGCATTCAAGTCAAACTCCTGACACCTACATTAAAACTTCCACCTTTTGCTTAGCGCCTCCTTTTCTTCATGGATTTGTTTGGGCTTTGTTAAAGAACCAGAAGGAAATAAAAAGCTTACTCGAACACCTGCGACAGTTAACTGGCCTCTTGGAGATAACGCAGCTCCTACCAATTCATCATGCTCATAAGGAATCTTCTTCCAGGTCTCAAGACACGTCACAAATATCATGGTCTCACATCAATACAAGAGCTCTGCACCCACATGCTGAGAAACTAAGGCACATCACCAGGGAGCCAGCCTGCTGGGTCACACCCAAGGATAGAATCCAAGTCACCATGCTCCTATTTACAGGTTTTTCCCACTAGATTTAGCCTATGGCCACTATGGTACAGATCACCTGAGACAAGACTGCGTACATGCAGTCCCAGCCTTAACCCACTGTAATGCTCAGTTGAGGAAGTCCATTAATATTACCTTAACAAGTGGTAATACTAAATGCTGTCACAATAATACGAACACTAGAATTAACACTTAGACTCCAAATGCAGTCAGAATGCTAATCAAGTGAACTGCACTGTGAAAACCAGATCCCGCTTAAAAATTATTAAAGACTTCGAAGGTACATGTAGGAATCAGGGAAGAGGAAAGAAGGTTTTTTTTGCTTTTACAGGTGAAGAACAAAGACACAACAGGGTCAGAACCAAATGCATGTCCTACAGGTCCCCAGACATGATCTTAATCTATAGGACTATTTTTCCTAAAACAATTTTTAAGATGAGCTTCCAGCCACCCTCTCCCTCTTCCTTCATTTTCAGCCCTATGTTATACAAGGTGCATTGATTTTTGAATGTCTACCCCAAGAGATTTCTTTGTTTAAAGAATTCTATTAAGCGCAGCATGTAGGAAGAAGATGTCATAAGCATCAGCCAGACCAAGAAAAAAAAGCTTAACAGTAATAAAGCATAAACTGAAATACATAAGGGGAAGAGGAGGGGGGTATGTGTGGTGGTGATGGTGAGGACTGGGGGGAAGAAATCAGGCTAAAATGAAATTAAAATATACAGTCCTCTAATCTGCAGAATTGAATTTAATTTATGTTCCTAATGATCACATATTCCTTCCCTATTACATTTCCTCTATTTAACTGATATTGATGTTGTCCCAAAAGTAATTGCCCTATATTGGCACCAACACAATGAAGCTCAGCTTCAGCAGTTTTCCTAAAACAACTTTCTATTATCATCTTTCCAGTTTCAATAATGCAGTCCTCCCCACAATGCAATATGAATGACTTCTCATTTGTATGCACAACTTCTATATCGCAGAAGCAGTCCAGGATCACATCCAAATGTCTTATGGGCTTTTTATAGCTACAGTACGTTTGATTTACAGCTACTCCAGCAAACTGTCGTACTCATTACTGTTGTAAGTCAAGGCACTTATATCCTTTTTGCTTTTCATGTCCCTTGTATTATGGCAACTTTAAGAGGCTCTAGCGATAGATCACTGACAAAAATCGGACTCATCCTACATTTCTCAGCTTATAATTATCTCATTTTGAGGACAGAGAGTATTTCCTGGCCACAATATGGCCAAAGCACTATCTTTATAATTGATACTAAAATCTGTGTAAAATGCTCCTTTTTATTACTACAAAACCCCCCCATGAATCATTTGATTGAGTAACAGTTCCTCAAACACTTAATACTACGGCATTTTGGTGTTCCAAAGCAAATTTCAGAAACCTGAACTGCACTTTAATTGCACTGATGTTTATCTTAGATTTACAGGAACATCTGTATCCACAAGGGAAATTATTTTGTTAATTAGAAGACAGGCATGCTTTTGTTTGATTAGCTGACAGGGTCAAGGATTAGAAAGTAACATATCCTGACACGGGGAGATTTGAATAATAAAAACCCAAGCAAATCTATGAAGCACCTTTGTACACCTATAGTGATTCCATTTTTAATTAGCTTACCTTAACTTCATTCTTACATCAAGGAATTGCATCTACTTTATAATTACACCTGGCAAGAAGCCAAGAAAAGGAACTGTAGAACAGATAACCCAATAGTATCATTAGCTCACCCATGTGAATGCTAATGGCTTGTTCTAGTAAGAGTTTTCTAGGCAGTAAAACCAAAGAGATGCTTAAAATAAAAACTTTTCACAGAAAGCTCTTTCTTTTTCCTCTCTCTCTGCTCAGTCTTCAAGACAGTCATAGATCTAGTCAATAGTCAGGGAGATCATGAGCTCCAAGTTGCGAGAAAGGGCACGCATGCAGGGTTTTAAAATGATTTTGGAGGATCATCTTCACTCCATTGTGATTACAAGACAATGGCCCCAAATTATGGTCTGATGTATGCTTAAGAGGGTTTGCCATATATTGTTCTTTTTTACCTTCAAGTGTAACTAATGCTATTCTCATATGCAAACCGATTACATATTTGAAGCTGCTACAATGGTTAGCAGTTAACCATTCCCCTTTGCAGATTTTCATTTGGCTTCAATTCACAGGCAGAATCCATGGCTAGGAACAAGATACGCACGCCAAGGTTATTTCAGAGCCCTCATAATTTCACCTCAGATTTTGATCAAAAATTGCCTCCCTTTTTTCAGAAGGAAAAAAATTACCTTTGAAATCAATGGTACCTCCTGAAAAAACCTTTGCTTTAAAAAAAGGATTGCAGCAGCAAGCTCTACACCTTAGACTTTAAGAATAATTGGGATCTGTAGGGATTTCAAACTGATATTCACATGCATATTTATCATAGCCAAGTTAATTAGCACGCTTCACTAAGGACAAAATAATTAAACTAATCATGTTTAATGAAATTTCTGTGATAGTTGATGTCTCCAAGTAAGAAATCTAAAAGACATTAGTTGAACTGATTCGCTACTAGTCGAATTTTTACTAATTAAATGTCCTTTCTCAATTTATGTTGAACTCCCTTTTCCATTTCTACTGCTATAAAATATAGACATCAGAAGCTCCCAGCCACTTCCTGGGCTGTTCGCAAAACTACTTTAAATTTCACATTTAAGTGTAATTTTTAGCCAAGCATTAATTTTACATGCATATTTCTTGCATTCATTTTAATTACTCCTAGATATTCAAAAGCTTCCCCAGGCTGTACCAAAATCCCAGGCATGGGGTGAACCACCTTTCTCTCCCTGTTCCCCGTCTGGCTGGTATTGCCTTGCTTCTCTTTGCTATGGACGCATCCCAGCTGTTGGATGCTTCCATGCATATCTTTACTGAAGCCTCAGTACAGCATTGTGCAAGTGGGGATCATGCAATTACCTCGACAAACTGCCTCTGCCCCATCTGGTATTTATTTAGATTAGGTATCAGCGTTAAAACCAGACTCAGAGTCAACATTGTGTTGATTTCTATCAATTCTGCAAAATTCCAAGCGATGCCATTCCATGGGCAAATCACTGCGGGTTACGGCACACGCGTTTTCTGATGAACTCAAGCAGCCAGCAGCTGCATGTGCTAACCTGTCCTCCACCGCCCTGGATGCTTTTGAAGGATGGAAACAAGAGATCCCAGTTGCAGAATGGGTAAAAATAAAGACAGAGGATTGCACCCTCCCCTCTGGTTTGGTTAGAGCTAGAATTAAAAAGTAATTCTTAGCCATCAGCTGACACCTTTTCTCCACTGCACTTCTCCACCATATGGTGCGGCTCTTCTTCAGCACAGTGGAAGCCAGGGGAGACTGGGGTCACCAGAAGCATGACAGAGATCCAAGGTCATTTGAAATGCGTTGTGTCTCCGTTCAGACAGCCTGGCTGGCCTCCTAAGAATAAGCTGTGGACTCAGATCAAGTTCCCTGCTAATTAGGAGATAGAATCAGTCCAGATCTTTCTTCTTCCTCAGCCATAAAAGCAGTGGTCCACAACTGGTTACGACCCAATTCCCCTTTACTGGAAAATTATCTCTTCATAAACACTGACTGGCGCAAAAAACCCAAAATTCAATACTACTGCAAGACAACTGTTTCAGGCAGCTTTATCGATCTGTTGATTATCTTTTTGTAATATACAGGTATTTTGGGTTGTCACACCATGTTAATGAATCTGCTGGCTTTTAAAATCATGTTTCTCTCTGTATCAGTACAAGATATTTAGAAATTACTAAACAGAGGAGCACAGCATTGATTTAATAGCTTTTACTCCAGTATAACAGATTTGTTTTCAACAGCTTTATATACTTCAACAAAATCTTTTTAGTGGTTTAAAAATATGCTTGTTCTGCCTTTCTGCTGCATGGTACTGAAGTCAGGGGCTAAGTACATCATATGAAGGTAAATGGTTTCGCAAGACTTCTTGTATGTGCTCTTCATGGAGAAGAGCAGTAACATGGTTAAAGCTCAGACACAGACTCTAAATAAATAAATATATAAATCATTGTGCACATTCCTCCACCACAGGTTCTGCCCAATCGTTTTCATGTCTCACCTTCTCATTTGCATCATGAAGATTAATGTTATGATTAATCCGGTGTCTTCCATTGAAGGTTTTAATCTTGAGTATCCTGCAACTTGATAATGGTCCCTTTATATAAATTTGAAAACCTGAAGGATGTCAACTATGTCAAACTATGTCAACTATGTCAAACTATGTCAAACAAGATCCCCAAGCAACAAAGTGTGGCAGCTCAGAGCACCTGCAGTCAGCCTAGGATTGAAAGCATACAAAAGACACCATCAGTTTCTGTCCTTCCTGATTTATTTTGTGCTACATGCTCCTTGGCCAGAGTAGATTACCTGGCATCATCAAGTTAATTAGACATTGACATCCAAATGAGACAACCAGAAACAGCAAAAATGCTGGGCAGCAGTCTGACTGCAAAGAGCTCTTGCAAGAGGAAGGGAAGTTTGCTCTCTGTTAGTGACCCATGGGGTATGCTCTGCATCTCTTGCCACCTCATTGGTCTTATTTCCATAAAATTTCCATTTTTTAACCCTATTTCATCTCTGACACATCCCACCCCACTTAACACCGAGATTCTCTCATTTATTCAACCTTCAGATGATGTCATCACAATATATAGGATCTGCTTTCCCACTGAGGCAATTCTATAATGTCCATTATTATCATAGCTAGATGCTGCAATTACACTCCTCTTAGGAACAATTCACATTAAGATGCTATAAAATTCAAGCATATATACAAAACCTCATACAACAAAGTACAGAAATTGTGCTGACGTATGCTGGGAGTATACCACTGCTAGAAACTGCTACATCAACGGAGTTAATCTCACTGAACATTAGTTTCCTACCTGTGAGTTGGTGATCATGGTACCCTTTGCTTCTTTTGTTCTCTTTTGCTGCCAGATCTTGGGGTCATGCATTACCTACCAATGTTTGTGTGTGTGCATGCACATATAAGGACTCAATAATGGCAGGAGACACCAGATAATATTACAAGAAAAATGGGAACATCTAAAAAGAGAAATAAGCAAATTGGTAAACTACCCGCTGTAATTTTCTCTGCTATCACACATCTCATCTCATAAATGTACTCAGAGAATGCAAAATGAAACCATTCACATTTCTTAGTCTTTTCAATAAGAATATCACAGCAATGACATGGTTATCATTAAACCTTAACAATTGTGGAAGTGAACTGACATTTCTAATTCATTACTCTTCCAACTCCACACAAATGGCTGAAAGTGTTTATGTGTAAGTCAACAGGGGACAGAAAAAACATCCCACAATGTCACCTCAAGGTAGCTGACTCCAAGCAAAGAACTCCAGTTCATGGCACAGTCAGTAGCGCTCATTTTGGCTGTGTCCACAAACACTAACTGCCTGTTTACTGTTTTGTAGTGAAGAAACAAAAATATTTTGCCTGCAATTTCCAACTTCCATCTAGTTGCTATAAACATTTTAAAGATGCTTCAGTCAGCAATTAAGAAATCAACAACTGGAAGTTCGGGACAGTTTTGCTCAGGCTTTTATCATAGTAAAGCCAAGAGAAAAGGGAATTTGGAAGACAATTTTATGAGTATTCCTAGCTATAGGTCAATATGTCTATATCTTTGGAAAGCAGAAGATGGTCCATATTGCATATTGCCATAGATAAATCTGTGCTAAGACTAAATCCACACAGGTACCATGCACGGCCAGCTTACAGGAAGAAAGCTTCACATGGACCTTGTTTCTCAGAAAATAATAAAACAAAACAAACAAAGGGAAACCCACAACAAAACCCCCACATCTTCCAACCAGTATTTCACTCACCACATGAAATTTCAGGTCCTATGCGAAGCCTGTTAATGCACCTATCCACTTAATGCAGATTACTGCTGAAAACCTGTATTTGAAATTATCTCCCACATTTAACAAGGATGAATGCAATCTTGAGCTGGAGTGAAGGACCAGCACTGGGATGATGAGAATTAATGAAGACCTACCTTAAGAAATGCATCTAAAAGGCAGAGAAGCGATGTTTTTCTTTTGCTACACCTTCCTAGTTTTACACACAGATACCAAGTACATTGACTCCTTAAGATATCACAGAAAGATGGTAACTAATGCTGCATCTTCAGATGAGGATCTGAAGCACTGGGGAAAAGGACCTTAAAAATAAAGATATTCAACACATCACCACTTAACTTTTATCCCCCTATAATGAAGAAGGCAGCCAAGCTGCTTCATCAGTAAAAAGACCGAACCCAAGCTAGGCCCTAACCAGCTCAACCACAGTAAGAATTCTCTGTACATTAGAAGGCAAAACTCTAAGATATGTGAGGAATTTTAACTTTATAAACCAAGGCCCCTAGTAAACACAGTTTTACAAGGAAGTGTGAATCTTGGTCTCTAATACTCTTCTGCCAAAGTCCATAAAGGGACATCGCTGCTCACACAATTTACTCAAGACTGCAAGCAGGACCTGCAGAAGGGCATGGATAGCAAGCAGAGACAAAACCAGGCAAGGAACTCATGTTTCCTCTCAAGCATCAGTTTCCTTGCTTTTCTAGCAAGGATAAATGAGAGAGAGATAAGTCAGGGGCCAGAGTACTAGAGCAGCGCAGCACTGGGAGCTCAGACTGATTACTCTCAACCTTGGCAGAGCTAGCAATAGCGTACAGTTCCCCTGATTCCCTACAGCTGTGCAGGGGCTCAGCTGGTAAACAGATAACAGTATGTGCACATATTAGCTGATGGGGACACTTCCATTTCTCCCTTATTTATTGGGCTATGTCTTTGACCCTCCCATTAGGCTGATCATTGCCTGCTTCCTCATTACACTGCTGTCACACAGTTTATTTTCTTCGATTTATTCTCTTACAAATATATAACCCAACAACCCAGCAGGTTTGCAGTATTTTAGTGACATGTAAACCAGAGGGAGACATTAATACACAGAGATCACATACGCTGGTATTTAGCTTGAGGACTCAGGAGTTTCACTGCAGCATTATACAAAATGAATAAATGTTGTTATGTAGGTGACCAGGAAGGGAGAGGCTAATCAAGCTAGTGCTTTGGAGAGCTGACAGAGCTCCGAGTCCTGCTACACCTGAAAACTTCTTCCTTTTCATTAGTCATTCTCTGCTGACAGAGCATTTCCGCTGGGTATCAGAGTCACTCTCTGAGCACAGGCTTGGAAAAAGAAACTTCTCCCCCCCAACACCCACACTTAAACCTGGAGGCTATGCAAACTGCTTCTGGGGTTAACTTCATTCACAGCAAAACCAGTTATGTTGTGAAGCATCACCAGGTAAGTGACATGTTAATTTTGGGGATAAAACCAACAGAAATAAGGTCACAAAAATCTCTTAACAACATGACTTAAACCTCCATGCTAGTGGGATCCATTGCTGCCAGGGAGACAAGAGCATCATATTAAAAGAGCTCTGTCAAAGAGGGATTGAAATAGCTGCTGCAGCTGCGAAGAATTTTTCTTCTCCCTGTTAAAACACAGAGCTGAACTCTGAGCCTCACCACTCAGGTTCAAGAAACATTAATTGGGTACTGGGAACTGGGGTGAAGGAGGGACGGTCACACTGCTTAGCTTTAGTTACCACCCACAGCTATTTCGGTTAGCACCTATGCCTCTGAGGCACTCACCAGAGCTGCTGGAGGGGCTGTCTGCTTTAACTGCAATATATAAAGCCAACTAGCACAAACAGCCCCTCTCCAGGTGCAATTCATGAAAATGGGAAATATTAGGTAGAGATTTATAACGTAAACACAGTTTTGGCACAGCAGTATGACATGATTTCTGGTTTTGGTTTCCTGTGTTAAAGCAGTCACTGAAACCCCCTTTACTTAGGACAGGAATGTCCATGTGCTGCACAAAGACATCTTTTACACAGAAAAAACCCTCAACCAACTGATTTTTTAAATGAAATTAAGCACTGATAAATCTAAAAGTGAGACACAACCTACCCAGGAAAACGGTCTTGGGACAGCCGAATCACTACAGCAGAGACCTCAAGCTGAAGAAAGCTGCCTAACTCCAAAAGCAAAATAAACTGATGATGTCTCTTTCTCTGCCCCAGCACATTCTGGTAAGGTTTAGACCCCACAAGAACAAGCCAAGCACTGCTGTGCATGCAAACCCACAAAATTTCACAGCAGAAACAGCCATCACCGGATGCACCGACCAACACCACCAACCTGAGAAAAGCTTCCCTGGCAGGACAGTCTCACTAAACACAAAATACAACACGAAAAGGCAGCAACATACCTTTGAGGAACATCTGTCCCATCAAGAAACACTGATTTCAGCCTTCACCTTTGTCCTCCACCTCTAGCTTCCAACCGTGGAGAGTGTCACTCATCCAGGCTTTGCTGCCCATGCAACTAATGCTCTGCTTTCACTTGCATTTGCAGTTCAGAGGTTATTTGCTTCACCTCTTTCCCTGTGCTCTCATATCTCAGCCTGCCCTGGCTCCAGCTCCTTATTGCTATAGCTCTTTGCAATTCCTTCCTGCCCGGCAGGGTCTGGGCAGGGGGCAATTGGTGTCACCTGCACAGCACAGCTATTTCTTCTTAAGAAGACAACCCTGCATTTGCACAGCACCGTTAGTGCGAAGCACAGGCTCAATTCCTTTCACATGCAGCTAGTTTTGATGATATTTGGAAGCCAGGAGCTGAGTAAACATATTTGGCCTTTAAATTGCTTTTGAGTATTGAAGTTAGACGGCTGTTAAATTCATGCTCTGGAGAAACACCTCACAAATGCTGGGGGCAGGCTGGCCCCAGGCAAGATGCAGCCATGGGGCACCCCAGCCTCTGTGGGGTAAATGGAGCTGAGCTCTGCTAAATCCACAACGATCTCACATCAGCTGTCTGAAAACTGCCCGGAGCTGACCCAAGTGACCCCAGAAGCAGGAGTGGACTTTGCTTTACAAAAATACCCATCCCTCAGCAGTGAGGATGGGGTTTTAGCATTTCCTTATTTAATGCCCTCCTCTTTGGCTGCTTCCCCTTTAAAGTTAACAAATCTAGGCAAACCCAAAGACACATTCCCTGATCTCATAATTTCTAACATAGACACAGGAGCAAACTAATTCTTCTCTAGACAGTTCTTTTTTAACTCCGTGTGTGTTTTAATCTTTGTAGCATGTGTTGTATGTCGTTCCTGAATCCCACCACGTGCTACTGCAGCATCAGCTGTCACTACAGAGATCAACAGTCTTTTCAGTAAGCTAGTCACTCCAAAGTATAAATTCATATGCAAAAAGTACATGATTCCTGTAAGCAACTTATGTTATGAATAAAGCCCTAAGAACCCAATTCTCCATGCGAAGCCGATGTGCAAACTCCTAAATTAAAAAGAAATCTCAGGCAGGTGGAAGTGCCGTTTTGGGACCTTTCTGGGGTTGTGGTTGCCAAGGAAACTGCTTCCTTTGTGCCTGGTCAAAGGTACTGGCTGTTTGGAGCCTCATCCCAGCTATGCCTGAATATGCTGTAGCACTGGAATGGAAAGGAAACTGCTAGAAACACTCTGATAAAAGAAAAAAAATAATATTCAGAATAAGGACTTCCTTACAAAAACATCTCTCTATAAAAAAGGGGGAAGCAGGAACTGTTCTTGTGAAGCTTGGGATCTGTGGTTGCAGATTCCCATAGCAGATGAGTGCCTCTTACCTTCAGAGATGAAGGCAGAGGCACACAGGGACAGCTCTTTGTATGTTATATATGCTAATAGTTAAAAGCAATGCATAATAAATTGCAAAAAGCTAAAGGATATTTCTGACTTAAAAGTCACACTCTTCCCTATAGCACTGATCTGTTGTTATAGAAAGCACCAATAGTTAAAAGAACTGTCGGAAATGGAAAAAAGTAAATTCTTGGTTTATTACTACATTTTTCAGTGCTTGTTCCTTGTACATAATTACCTGGTTCTGTGGTTTTGTATAGATTATATGTAGACATTAGAGGAGCCTCAAAAGGACTTGTTTTATTTTGATCCAGAGCTGAATTATTTCCAATGTTACTGATTAATTTTGTATGAGGAAGAAGAAGAATGACAAACCCACAAAAACAGGGACATTGCTCAAGCCTTGGCTTGGTCTTGGTGAAACTGCTTAGCTGCTACTAATATCTTTACTTTTCTGACATTTATTTACATTAGAATCACAGCAAAACAATTCTAGTTTACTGGATTAGACTTCATTCCTTGATGCATTCTTAATCTAAAATTAATAGCACCCTCGGGTTACTTGGTTTTTCTACAAGTGGTTTGTATTAGCTTCAACATATTGATGTAGCTTCAATGCATTTAGCTAGCCCTCACTTTCAGACAAGCCAATTTAATGGTCACCCTACATCCATGTGAACTCAAAGCCAGGACACAAGATTTACAGAGACAGGAAGTATAAGCAAAATAGGAATGAAAAGTAACACCTAAGAATCTGCAACTTCAACATAAGGGGGGAGTAGAAATAAATAGTATGAACCAGCCGAACTCTTCAGACCCTAATGACCACTAACATCTCTTTAAACATAAAGATGTGCTACACGGACAAGTTTGACATTTAGTGGAAGGATGCTCAAGAATCCATGGCGCTGCTGTGAGATAAACTATACAACAGAACATGATTGCATGGCTTCCAATAGTTAGTCAATTGTACCACAAAATTTTCATCCTGGTTTTCCAGTCTACAGGATTGAGTACCAGAACAGAGAACATCATGTGATCTGATCATCTGCTACATATCCCAAGAAGGGCCATTTAAAATGAACACAGAACTGATCACAAAAATGCATTTTTGGTCATTTCAGAAATGCCTAGCAGACATTATTGCCATGTATTTTAGGGAAGGAAAGAGGAAACAAAACATTCATCATTCTAAATACCATTTGGTCTTTGAGAGTAAAAGCAGTAGAACAACAAGTTAATAAAACACCCAGAATAGAGCAATTATTTCAACTTTTATTGGGGAAAAGGTTCTAAGACATTTCTAACTTCACTGGCAAGATGCAGCTACAGTCAGAAATGGCTGGTTTCTTGTCTCTTCCAAAGGGCAAGTGCTATGCCTTTATTACAGCCATTTCATAATGTCCGAGGAAATGGAAGTGATTATTTGTAACAGAAACAAAAGGTCAGACAGGCAGTGCTAGATTAATAAAACGGAGGAATAAAAATACTTTTCAGAATGAGTTCCTCAACTTTTCTTTATTCATTAAGAGAAAAGCCCTGTGAAAGACAAAATCAGGGCAACTGCTAAAACCAACAACCTATGAATGAGGTGAAGGCCAAGCAGGAAAGCACGCTAGCTTATATAAAATTGCAGGGAATGTGACTCAAGAAGCTGCTTCCCACCAAGCTCAGAAGCTTCACTGGACAGGAATAATCTGCATTGTCTCACCCAGGACTTGCCTGTTGCTGCTGATGCACCTTCCTTTCAGAGCAGCTATGGCTGCAACTGTTTCTCTTGAAATCTTCTGGAACTTCCCACTCATCCAAACGGCTTTTTACATTCCAGTACCATTTGCCAGCGCCAGAAACTTCTAAACCCACTCTAAAATAGTTACCGACCCAGATTCCACTCCCCCTCTCCTCGCTTCTTTAGCGCCTTTGTAAACACAGCTAAATGGATACGCATCAGACACAAACCCTCACCGTCCAGTGGGATTATTCTCCTGTAAACTGGTGTAAATCACCCAGAGCACAGAGACCATTGCTCCAGGTTTGGGCACATTAAAACTGTTTGAAGTATTCAGATAGAAACCACGCTCCAAATTACAGGACTTCTGGCAGATCCTGTCAGTACAGACACAGAAGTCCTCCACAGACAGCTGTTTTGACATGCTGGTTAGGAAATGGATGCCACACGCACAGAGCTTGGTGCACATGCTAGCTCCTTGGCAGAAACATGCTCAAGTCCATCTGCTGTATGTGGCACCCAGCCAATTCACATTGCAGATTATAGGCTTCAGTTTGATAGAGGAACACAACAAAATCATAGTTTAAAAAGAGCATGTTGTGAGAGACATGGGGAATACTGGAAACTAAAACCCTGAGAAATACTGAGATTTGAGTTTAAAAAAATAAAAGAAAGAAATAATTCTGTATAAACATAGCAGTGAACAGGAATAAATACAACACTTGCAGCATGTGCAACTGTAACATGCTTGTATGTTGTTGAAGCTTCCTCCTATGTCTGGTTACAGAAAGCTGCAGCTCTGGCCATGCATGCTGTGCTTTGGAGGAGTGCAACCTGAGGAGAACTTTTCCATGCTCAGAATAAAGCTTTTTAAGAGCTGATGTAGTTTATTCCACCTTATTTCTTCAGGCATCTGTCAGAAGCCCAGAAAGCCAAGAGGCTGTGAGTTGCGGTCAGCAAATAAGTCCTACCAACCTGACAAACACTCACAGAAATAAGCTTGTAGGAATTACAATCCTTATTTTCATATGAATGATTTAAAGTACTGATCTTCATCCCCCCCATAAAAAAAACCAAACCCAGAGTGGTGCGGGTTACAAAAGAGTACCTGGATGCACTGAACTTTGAGCACGTTCCAGGGAAAACGGCTTATTTCCCCAATAAACAACTGACACATATTATATACATTATTTTGTATATGCAACTTCAAGAATTGATAGAAATGACAAGTCATGACTATTGCAGATAGGTGATAGTTGACATTTCTTTCTCAGACTCCTTAATCTGAGGACATGAAAACATGAGAATATTGGCTTACCTTAGGAAAAAAAAGGTCAACAACAGCCACTTCTCCTTAACTTTCCAGTCCAGTTTAGTTCCTTTCTTGAAGGAAATGAAATAAATATTTAAAATGTTTGAACCAAAAGAGTCAAAAAGCTTGAGAAAAGAAGCAATAGGAAATAATTTGTCCTGGCTTTCAAACCTATTTCATGGTAGGGACGGAAGGAGAAACTGGATGAGTAGCTGTCAAAGCATGGAATTATTTTGTTTATTGTCTGCAACAGGGAAAGCACATGGTTACAGGGCAGCCATTAGCTTTTAAGAAAAAACATAAAAGCTCCTCATACCATACTCATGTGCTCTTTTTAATTTCCAGGGAATCTCCAGTCCTTTCAAGGAAGCATTTTTGCTTCCAGGGAATCTGAGATTGCAGAGAAACGTTTTCACTTCCCTACATAAGCACGAGAGGAAACCGGATTCAGTTTCTTTCAGGTCCCTAAGCCCTGACATCATATCTCTTATTTTCTTTGTTAATTTCCTGGGTGATGATGTGTTACAGAGCAACCTGCTCTGGGTGCCAGCAGCGATGGTTAGGGTATCTGTTGGCAGCTATGGATTAATAGAGGAATTCTGCTATTTTTATAAATTGTTTAAAGACATTTACAGTGAATGCCCATTGCTCTTAAAATTACTGTCCTTACGGAGATCCTTTGTATGGATATATTTCCCCTCAACTACCTCCCATCTAGCCTTTGCTAAGGAAACAGTGATACATGTTAAGATGACTCAAATTCTGATTTTCAAAATACAGATTGATGATGATTTCATTTTCTTTTTGATATGGAAACAAACACCTTGGGAGATACCAAATTTAGGTGAATTAAAGGAGAAACTTCAAAGCAGGAAGCAAGCTGGCACTTACGACTCTTAAAAATGTTATTACTGGTATTCTACATGTGACAAGACTGATTCAAAGATGTGCTGAAAAGACAATGGTAAATTGCCATTTGATTTTGCTACAATTCTGTCATCATCCCCCAGGATTGACTAGATCAATAGGAGTAGTGGATCTTTCTCAAGTATATTGCTATCATTTAGCTAAAGCTGATAAATACTGCAACTGAAGTGCCAAGACAGAAAACTGAGAAGAGGTAAGACTTACTGCAAGTTAAAATGAAGAACAGCAGCAAACACACAAAAAAAGATGGTTTAGGACATGTTTTGACATGTGCTTAAGTATTACCAGGCATCCTACTACAGATGAATAGTTAGCAAAGATATGTGCATACACGTGTAAAAGGGGACAGAGCAGAAAATGAGGGACATGGCATCATTATCTCTTCTTTTATTTTGCATGAAACACACTGAGCTGAGTACATCATCTGCCCGCTCTGGCTTTGGACCCTCAATTCCTTCCTTAACACAGAATTAGCAACAGATGTAGAAATAATTGCTTAGGCACACCGGGAGAGCGCCCTGGGAGCAGCACCACAAGCAGCAACACTACACAGCTACAGCAGACCAGCCACGACATGCTATTGCTATTTCTGCTAAAGAAAAGTTTCCTCTAAGAAATCACTGCAGGGACTGAATAGTGACAAGTGGCAGAAATCAGACATCTATATATGGCAGTACCATAGTGGGGGCTTAATCATCTCTACTTATTCCAGCTGCCACACAGAGGCAACAGTGCACAGGAGAAACACCACTAACTGAATGTCAAGATTTCAAATGAGTTATGATTTCTTTCTTTGCTTATACAGGCAAGTCATATTCTCTTCTTCTGAGCAGGCAAACACTTCCCTTGGATTTTGTTTAAGTCTAGTTCCAGGGTCCCTGACCTATGGGACTCCCCGAGTCTAACTCATACTCAAAGGAAAACAAAGGAAGAGGAAGGGCAGGAGTGATCTTTCTTTCACTGTGTAATTTGCTTCCCCTTGATGTCCACATAGTAATAAAAATTTATGTTAGCCTATGCTACAGAAACTATATTTTTCCAATACCTTTTCATATTCTTCAAATATAAATGAATGATTAAAGTTGGATACTGAGACCTGAAATAGTCCTAACCCCACATACTCAAAGAAAAGACCAAAGCATTTGTAGGTCAAGGTCTATCTCATCCTTAAGTAAACACTGAAAATAAGTCAGATGAATCTCTCCTTCAAAGCATTAACTGTAAAAGAAGCAAGAGACATCTGCCTGGTGGACAGTTCCTGTCCGGGAAACCTATTCCCCCTATTCCTGAAGCACTCATTCCAAGCCTAGTCCTATCAAGGAGGCTTTTCAGCAGGTCATTTTTTCAGCTAGCGCCTCCTGCATGCCAGATCAAACATCAACCAGCTCTCAGAAATGCTAACTTGAAGTCCTTTTAATTGCTGTTAGCTCACTGAAACCTAATTTGAGAGGGATGTACAAGACCACCTCTGCTCTTTGCAGGATATGTCATTTAATGATGTCTCTGATTACTCAGGTGCTTTAGGTTTCACCATCCAATCTGGTTAAGCACTCCATGGAATTACACAGGAGTTACCTGGTATTTGATCTGCGATGGTGTTGGCAGCTTTGCTAAGCTAGCAAGGGGTTCGCAGCAATAGCCTTGTAGCAGCCATGGAAAGATATTGTCAAAATGCCCCATTCCAGGTGCTGTGCTTTCCAGCCAGTAGCAGCCAGTACAAATTAATGCTTAAAACATGTTTTGCTTTAATCAAATGGATGACCCTCCTGCAGTAAATTGCTTTCTGAAAATAGCTGAGTGACCATTATGTTTTATGTTAACTATTAAAACATTGTGGCTGCAGTATATAGTTGGAGTCCAGTAAATAAGAATTTCCACATGTATTTATCTGGTTGAGCTCACCACCACTCTCGACAATTGAAAGATGGAAATTCTTGCAGTTTGACAAACAGAAAATGAAGAAGCATAAATGCAGTGAGCCTGTCATTTTCATAAGCTTAATGCCTGGAAACCAGGCACTAACATTTTTATGGCTTGTTGAAAATCCCAAGCCTATCACTCTTTCTTTCTTTCAAGCCCCTGGGGATGAGTGATCCCCACTTTCCAGCTCATTTCCACTAACAAAGTGAGGTTGTATCACTTAGGGTAAAATGAACAATATAACAAGAAGCAGCTTTACAGGAATTGGCATCCATCCTTATCGGTAGTCTGGTTTTTAGAGAACTGACTAATGAAGATGGCACAGATGCTATGTTCAGTGACACAGCACTAGGTTTTTGGACATGCACATGTGATGTGTGATTTGGCTCGAGATGTGCTTCCAATAAATTTTGGACAAAATCCTCTATTTTGCCTCCATCTTTTGTGATGCCAAATTCATGCTGGTATAATATAGAATGAGTCTGACCCAAACAGTCACTTTTTCTGTGATCTGCTTCTTTGTATTCAAGTTAACTATGCTTCCAGCATCTGACTTGATGAACATTTCACAGAACTCATACACATATAGCTCCTGTGAAAGGCTACACGAATTCTAGAGTGCTGCAAAACTCTTTAATATGTGGAGTGTGATCAGAATCAATCACTGGGCTATTCATCTGATGCTATTCAAAGGCCCCATAAAGTATGCAAGTAACCTTCATTTCAGAATGTCAGTCAAGGTATTTATTGAGAACTGTGCTGTATCTTCTGGTTTAAAACAAAAAAAGAAGAGTTCTGAGTGGGGCTATAAACCAAAATACCCCCAAAACGGAAAGAGGCACAAAAGATGCACTGATAATGAAAGAATGAAAGTGCCTTTTTCTTTTCTTCTTGCATAGTACAAAAATACAAGCATAGTCTAAAAATCCCACAAATTCACAGTTAATTTCTTTGCATGCTTCAAATACCAGATTTCACCTTGCACACTGCAAATAATCAATGTAACAGGTGACTTCAGGTACTTAAAAATGGGATAAATCACAGAGACTAAGACTTTTCAAATGAAACCCAAGGGAAATCAGTGCGAATTTTCCAATGCTTATCAAGAGAGGCAAATTCCTTTTGGGTTTTTTTTTTCACTTTAATCTGACCCAGCATTAAAAATGCCCTATAGGTGTTAAAAAGCTAAAAGCAGCAGTTTGGTCATTACAAGCACTGGGGACCCCTGACTCTCTGTGGAGCCCAGTAGGCTTCATTGATGAAGACCTTCTAAAAACAAGATGTGAAAAATTAAGACCTTTCTAAAGAATCTGCTCTCATTTTTGTTTTAATTCTCATTCCTGGCAGTAAACTTGATTCTTATTTGCTGAAGAGTTCTATTAATTAAAGTATCTTTAGTGGAATAATCCTTCATTTCCTTTTGTTCCCACTGAAAGGAGAATCAGGCTTGTACTATTTCTACTTGAGATAAGTCATGAATAAAGAATCTGTTACGTGGTTCAGAAATGGTTAAAGATTCTGGTTTGACTTACTAATCAGAAAATACTGCAGAAATTCCTGCCTGTTTTCTGAATGGAAACTCAAACTCATCCCTGGCTTTCTAAAAGGTGGCAGCTGAGCAGGCGAAAGAGAATAGAGTAAGTCTAATTCTAAGTAGCAGTATTATTATTTGAGCTTTTCACGGTCTGCGAAAGGAGAGCTACTAAAGATTGCCTGGAACTAGAAATAAGAGTGAATTCAAGTCAAGATATAACCTAAAGCCCCACTTATCCTGACTGTCCTTTGTGAGACTAAACTGGTATTTCTACAAGGCTTTAAAGAAAAATAGTTTACCTGTTTATGCAATTACTTCAGAACAGGCTGTACCCTACTTCCCTTTCGGCTGCTAATCAGACTGTCTATAATGAAAACATTCACTCCTTCTAAAATCAGTGGGAGAAGTCCATGCCTCCACATAGGATTCACATTGTGCTAGTAAGGACTGACTCTTAACTGATTCTTAAATCTAGAAGCCTAAAAATCAAATACCTCATCCAAGACCTGGATCTAGGCCTAAGTAAAAGCCTTAACCTAGAAGTACAGAGAGACAAGAAATCCAACCATGTCCATCCTATGCAATACAATTCAGGATCTGAGATGGGAAAAACATGTGGTAGTCTCCTTACACTACCCATTATTCTCTTAAAATCCCAGTAGCTCCCGGAATTATTTTCCCCCAAGCAGTAATCAGAACATCACTGCAGTCCAGGGTAAGATGCAGGTGGGACAGTTAAACCACCTGATGTCAGAGAAGTAGAAATATCAAGGGAGGAGACATTAAGAAGGGCTTTGCATCATTCCATCTAATTTTCACTGTAAAAATGTAAACTTATGTCTCAAGTGTCTTGTTATGCAAGTTCAGCAAGTGGGAAAGCCTGAGCAAATGAGTTTCACTTTTGCTAGCTGAGATTATTTTGGCATCTGGAAACACACTGTGGAAGACAGTATTCAAATTCCTAACCATGTTCCTATTCCTTTCCCCCCAGTCTTGTAAATGCCCTCCTTGAGAAATGCCTTAAGACTACTGCATTTCTATTACTGGTCTCAGATCATTTACATCTAATCTTCTTCCAGTGCTGTTAACAAAAGCTGGGCTAGCATGTGCAAATGTAAATAACATTTTTTGATGTGAAATCCCAGTCTAACTATGTAACAGACTTCAAAGCGGGTTTAACATTAGCAATGCCTGCCACACTGGTTATTAAACCACTTTCTGTAAGAGTTTTTGCTTTAATTTATACATCTATTTTGGCTGCAGCAAGCCCCATTTCCCGCTTTCATTTATTGAGATCCTTTTTAAAGGAAAATATTTCAAAAAGGACAAGAAAGGTATAAACCAGCAGATCCAGGCATGGGCACAATAATGTTAACCTAGACTTTGCCTTTATGCATAGGCTGTTACTGTGATCTCAGAGGGGTCTGGGTTAAGGTATCCTGCTCCACCTCTGACAAAGGAAGTTTCTTGCATGCTATTTATCTCAGCATCATAGCCCTCAAGAAAGTTCTGTGCAAAGCACAGTTGGCTCTCAGGAAAAGTCATTTGGGTGCGGGAGGGAATGGAAGCCCAACCAGGGAGTCCATTAGACAGCTCAGGGAAGAGTCTGTCAAGCCACAGAATATCCACAGGACATCAGAACATAAAACCCACTGGGGTATCTTCCAAAAGACTGGCTCTCTCAGACACAGCGAGCAAACGAGAACAGGGGGAGAGAAATGAGGGAAATAAGAAAAACAGTGCTATTGTTTCGATTCATATTCTTTGAGAAGCACCCCTCCTTCCCCACCACCATCCAGTAGTTTAATTTTCCACTAAAATCAAAGTGGAAGGGGAAGGAAGAGAACAGTGCAATTGCTGGGGTTTTATGTTCTAATGAATTCCTGCAAAACAGTGCCCAAGCCCTTCGATGCCAAACCATTTTTGACATATTTTGCCATTGGAGTTTGTATTCTCTGATCTGTGCAGCAGCTGCTTCAAGCCACTAAGTCTTAAGCAACTCATACTTGTAACAGGTGGTTTCATTCACATAAAGCTCAAAGCCACATAAGCACTCAAACTCATTCCTCCTTGCTCAGAAGCTCAGGCAAAGAAGCAGCGATGTCCAACACTGCCTTAGGCTGCACAACAGTCTCTTAGTTTTAAATTAAACCCTTTGGTGGGAGAATGAGAGCTGCAGCTTTGTCAAACAGATCCAGTGAATGCTACGGTTATTTTCAGGATGAGGCTGCCGGAGCATGCGCTGTGCCTGACCTCGAGAAGAGAAGCAATTCCCTAGCGACTGGTGAGTGGCTTTTGGATACAATAGTGAGCAGAACTCCTCCAAGAACAGAATATTCGGTCCCATCACAAGTAAAAGCCCAGTTTGTAAAAATTACTTGACGTTCACTAGATTTTGCTTTTAATGAGAGAAAGCAAATAGAGCAAAAGGGCAAAACCAAAACAGCTCGTGTTTTCCAGTGGAAAATTTAGTTTAGTCTTTTTTTGAGTTACACATAATGTAGATGAAAATCAAACTAAAAAGCAAACAAATGTTTGTTTCTGCCAATAAGAAACAGAACCACTTCCTTAAAAATGTGTTTCAGGCTTTTTCTTCATGGAAAAGTCTGGAAATTGGAGGGAAAAGAGAATTCAAAGGATGATAAAAGTTTTGCAGAGAGGAGTACTCATCCTCCACTCAGTCTGAGTGGTTAGAGCAATCCTCATTAAATCAATCAGAAATACAAAGAAATCATACTCAGAACAGATTGGGGAAAAAAACACTAGATGATATATTCCTGGTTTTCACTGCAAAGCTCCCCTGCACTTCAGAATGAGACAGTATATTGTAACATGTAGGTTTCCATGGCAAACATGTAATTTCACTATAAACAGTGTATGCTAAAAATGTATCTTTCTGGTAGCAGTTAATACCCAAGGGCTGTAAAAGATCACCTTCCTCTTTTCAAACTACATTCACAGTTATTTATTATAAACAGATATTAGAATGGATGCAGGACTGTAAACTTCTTAAACGAATCTCTCATCTACATTCAGTGACGCACAAAAGCTGAGAAATTTGCTGCATTATGCAAAGATACATGTTTTTTCCAAATGTATTCCACCTTCTGAATAATTCCCAAGAATGTTTACTTAATGCGGTAAGCCACATGAGCACAACCAACTTTGTTGCATTATTTTGTACTAATCTTCAACTTTTTAGCTCCTGCGCTTGCCTTGTTACCATCGTATTATCATCAGCGTAACTGAGCAACATGAAAAACGTGGGGTGCTCCATGGGAGGTGGACAGCCAAGATGGAGCAAGAACATTCTCTTATTTAACACAGGTTCCTTGATTGAAAGGGAGGAGAAAAACAAAGGATCACAAGAAAGATGCACACAGGGCCTTGTCTTTCACTTACTTCAGAAAATACACATGATGAATCATACCATCAATTCAGCTTCATATAGACCCAAGAAGATTAATTACAGTTCTCGTTCCTCATTTTTTTGTATGGGGAAACTACAGTTTGGCCAAACTAACACAGCGGGTTGGTTGCAGACCTTCCCACATTTAGGTCAGCATCCTACCTATTAAATCACGTCCATCCCACAGATAACAATATTGAATTTGATCTTTGTATGATACTAGAGAAATTAGGAACTGCTTAACTCAAATCTCACATTTGATCTCAGTTTTCCACATAGAGCTCCAGAAATCCCAGAGAGCACTTTTAATTTACATTTACACATATAAAAACTGAGCTGATGGAGTGATCAGATGCAGATTTAAAAACAACAAGAAAGCTTCCAGAACTCTTCTAGACATAGGCTGCAGCTAATTCTATTTAGCTTCATGGATGAATGACTAAATTGGTTTGAGAAGTCAGCAGTTCGAATCCAAATTGAGAACAGTTTCTAAGCTACTCTTCAAAACTTGTCTCCCTTTTTATTCATCGCTACCCACAAAGACTTATTTTTCCTTGCCATTTTCCTTCACCAACCTAGAAAGTTTTATCCATTGATAAAAAGCCACATTCTACTTCTCTTCAGGTAAAATACTGGCATTTCTGAACAGAGCAGCATCATAACAGAGAGCTGAACAAGGAACAGTCACGACAGCACAGGCTAAAAAGATGATTTTTGCTTTACTTCCAGTCCTAGAGCATCATTGCACTCACTGCTGGAAAGAATGGACACCTGTGGAGGAAAAAGGCTTAAGAAATCAAGCAGAGTATTTAGCAGAGGACCCATTTTCAAGCAACTAATTTATTCCAGTGCTCAAGCCTGCAGCATGGAAATAAGATAATGAAGGAAGGAAACACCAGAAGAGATTAGACAGCAAAACTGGCCTGAGAAAAAGCATCTAACCAATGAGATGTGTTGTTATGCTGGTGTATTTCATCATCAAAGACAAAAGTAGTTGAATTAAGCTCATTATCACCGTTGGCCTTTATACACAGGAAGATTTAACAAGTATGTAAATGTATCACCGATTACTTTCTTTTTCATCTGCTGTTAGTCCTGTCAACATTTCAGCTCATTTGTGCTCCTGTTTGACAGTACCTAGAGCTGGTCAAATACTGCAAAGCGGTGTTTACCAAACCGTTGTATGAATTCCGAGCAGCTGCTTGGTTCAACCGTGTTTGCGCTCCTTATTGTTCATGAATATTCAAGGCAACATGGTTTTGTTTGCACAAATGGTTGGGGAGTGGCTGTTCTTGTACCAATACCTTCTCCTGCAAACAAAGACTCCTGTGGGATCAAGAGTGCTTGGTAATTCACTGCTAACTCCTTGTTATTCCCTTGTTAAAGAAGTTCGGGGCATTTACTCAGAAATCAGAAACAATATCACCTGACTCAATTAACCAGCTGGATGCTACCACACACAAGTAGTCAGTAGCAAACAGAGCCCAAAACTCAGGGATGGCAAGTATGGATTTGAGCAAAAAAAGATGCATGGAAAAACAATTAAAACTTTTTGGGAACATAATAAGAGAGTTAAACAGTGACTACTAGTCAAAACTAATAATGAGCCTGGTGCTCATAATGCGTCTTGGTTTGAAATCAGGAAGCTGTTGGTAGCATATTTGGGGCGGGGGGAAGTTACCACCACGACCAAGCTAGGCTAGCAGATGCTCTTCAGATTGCCTGCATTCACTAAGGCTTCAACTTCTCTTTTTCTGGGTTAGAGACTATACAATATTCCTTTTCCTTTAATGTTTCTTTCAGCAGAAAAAGCAGATAAATGGCATATCAATGAATCTTGCTTAAAGATGCATCAGCAGCAACAAATTTGGGTGGGACTGCCAAATGCAGAGCAGACAATAACTGAATCTCTGCAATGAGGCTCGGATGCTGTGCCTTGCCTATTCTGATTCACAAACAGCTTTTGACAGTTCTGAGTTAAGCCATTCAAAGATGAACATATTGGGAGCTCATCTGGGGAGGTTCCTGCTGATCTCCAGACAAGATCCTTAGAAATCTGAAAGCAAAGGTTAGAAAGTGCCTAAATTTGCATGATTCATCACAAGGTTTTACTATGTGGGGAGCTGAACTTCAGAAAGAGTGAGACAAAATACACACTGAGTCTATCAATTACATCGATGCATTTCTCATTTGCAAATAAGGAAGCAGCATATTTCTTTAAGTACAAAGAAAGTGGCACAGCATTATAATGCCAAGTCAAACATCAGTCAGCAGCAGCATCTTTATAGCCAATCCTGGCTTGGGGGAAGGGATGGCATAGATTACCTCCTCTAGGTACCTTCCCTTTTATTTCCTATGATTTCAGAAACACCTCATAAACCTGATTTTAGCATGTTACTCTGTTGCTAAGCAGCAAATGAGTGGACACAGTCATGTCCACAGTTCACTTTGCTTTTTCCACAGTACACAAAGTTCCTGGAGATTCAGGGTAACGATAAAAAAAGAAGCAAAACTCCACATTACATCCCTTTTAGAATAGTATGGGATTATCACAACAGAAAGGTTGTTCCATCAGTGTTGATCAACCTGAAATGATTTTGAAAGATACTAACTATAAAATACTGATTAAAATACTAATTGAGTTGGTAGTGAGGTAGAATTAACTATATAAAACATAGCTGCAATGGTGTATTACCACGAAGCCTTTTTGGCCACACAAAGCCTGTTTCTATTTTTCCTTCTCCACGCTAGCAGTGGTACATTGTGATATCTTCCTGGCCAGAGGGAAACTTCAAAGAGCATTTCCCAGCTCTGCAGAAAACCCTCCTGCTAGCACATATCTGATTCTTAATACACCCATTTGAAGATAACCTGAAAGAATTCAATGAATATTCTAGCTTCTGCAATTAAATATTGTTATTCACTCCTAAGAACTCCAGGGTGCACACACGTTGAGCTGAAGTTAATATTTATGATTATAAGCATAATTGTTCTGAATCAGGAAAAAAATACATATATTATTTTATTATTGACCTAACAAGATGCAGCTCAAACCCTAACTACTTCATGTATTTCAGAGCACGGACTTCATTTGTGAGGAAGATGGGATTTACCAGCTCATATGACAAACCAGACAATTTAGCTCAAGCGTTGTTCAAAATGTCCGTCCCTAAAGCCACAGACATCATTTCAGCCTCAAAATTGGTAAGTGTTCTTCCTGAGGGTAGACACTGGTATTACTTTATTCTTTCCTAGGTGCTCATCTCAGAGAATTTTACCCATTTATAACAGACTTATTTCCTTTTGGCTCAAGGAATAACTGGACAATGTTTTCCAACCTTTTGCCTGTCTTGGCTGGAAGGCTTCACCTCCTGCAACTTCCACGTGCTGGAGAGGAGGGCAGGGCTGTCCGGCTTGCTAATCCTCTGCTACGGCAATAGGCAGCACAGCAGCAAAGACAGAGCACTTGGCCTTTCCTCTTCCCAGGACTGCCAAGAGCACAGTCCTCACACCAGGAAGCCCCGAGCAACCTCAAATTCAGCCCTGGCTGACCAAAAGCACCCAGGGCTTTAGGTCAGCTGGCATACAACATACAAGGGCCATTTAGGTCTCAGGGCTCTGTGATACCCCTCCCAGCTCAGAAATACCCTTGACACGTTTGCTGTTGCGGCAATCACTGGCAAAGGATCACAAGACTATTGTGAAGAGCTGGGGAAGCCATCTGCAAGCCACACGAATCAATTCCTCAGTGTTTCCTCTTTCAGGCAGCCAAGCCAGCCTCCATCTATCCCACTGTCACAGCCGGATGCTTCATCTGTGACAACATCCTCTTTGCCAATCCTGCTTTGAATTTTTGTTAGCAACCTGCACAAAACAAGGCTGACAGAAAGGGACAGCAAGAAGCCTTGCTGCAATACTGTGCAAAAACAGAGCACTCGCACATCTATTGCTACAGAACAAACAGGCTGCTCTGCAAGCAGCAGAAGAGAGGGCTGGAGTGCTCTGGACACGCATCTCTGTCCTGAGACCTGATAAGGTGCCAGCTCCAACTGTAGGTTCTCCCTGCGTTTGAATCCTTCTTAATCTCTCTGTGCTGATTATTTTATATTAGAAAGGGGCCTGAGCTCTCCACATAGCCTCTTCCTCAAAACAGCACTTGCAGCAAAACTTCTACCCAGCCACCTACTCCTGCGAAATCCATAACACTTAATTGCCTCTGAGCCAGCTCTACCCTTCTGCCAGTTGGGCTGTACTCATTCAATGGACTCAGATCATTGAGGAGAGAAGTGAGGGATAGAGGAAGAGATGAATATACCTTCAGTATTGGTTCTTTAGGAGACAAGGGTATAAATAGAAACCTTGCCATAATAGGAAAAAAATAGATTCTCTGCTCTTGTAGTAAATAAAGTCTCTCAGGATGAAGAATAGCAGTATCAATTCCTATTTTAACAAACTCAGCTACAGGAGATTTTAATTTTTATCCAAAGACACATCAGAGAAAATTAAAAGTCATTGATCTTGTTTATCTACCTCCCTTCTTCTCCCCCTCCCTGCTTCAGATCTCAAGCACTTACAAAGAAAATTAAACACAGTCCTTAAGGAAGCACTAGAAATCACTTACCTCTTAGCATCTTATTTCCTAAAAGGAAGCCTATCAAAGAAGTCTTCGGAAAACAACAAAACATTCACCTCCCAGTCCCCAAAGCTTTCACTGTTTTGGGAAAGCTGTGGCCAGCTGCATCCTTCAGTGCCCTCTTTAAATACATTATTCACAAGTGTGCTGACCCTAATTGATTCCCCAGGGCCTCCTGTGCCTGTTTAATTTGATCTTGTTACTCACTTACTGCAGACAAGAGGTTTGAGGGTTTCTTAATCTTTCTCACTCAAGTGACTCAGTCCTAAGAAAAACAACGGCTCTGGCCCATTTTTTAGGAGTTGATGCTAAGGAGGATGTGTTTTGTTTTTTATAAAGTTAGAAAGTAACAGAAAACAGGAAGGATGCTCTTCTCCAAGCGAAAAATCAAAGACTGATTTAAGCACTAATGTAAATTTAAAGTCCAACCCAAACCAGAACTACTTGCAGCTCTATCTCCTGAACTGCACGAGAATGCAGTTTCAATAGTTTCTGTCTAAAATTAGTTTATCAAAAAGAAAGGTCGCTGCCACAGAATATCTGCTCATTTAGATAACTGCTGTGGGTATGTTTCTTTATTCCTCTTCCTAACAAAAACCTCAATTATAGCACTGAGCATTTGGGCTAGAGCTCAAATTAAATGGAATACATATGCTTGGAGAAATCAGCTGGGTGTTATGAAGTCCTTGACAACACTAAAAAACCACTGTCCAGCTGAGGATGCTTTTGCTTCTTGAGGGTGTTTTTTTCCCCCTACTTGTTCATATGAGCATGTCAAGAGCAGTACCTTTATCAAACAAGGGGGAAGAATGGGCCAGGTTTCTGAGAAATACCTTACACAGCAAGTTGGTAATAAAAATGGAACAAGAGAAGTCTGAGGATCAGATTTTCTCTTGGAAACTGAGCTGGATCATATTGGACTCAGATGGCTGCATATGAACTGAGAAACTTCTGTAATGCCATCAAATCAAGTTATTCCAGCTTCAGGCAATGACAACTGGGGGAGCCTCCTGTACAATTAAAGTGAAGAAGGGCAAGATGCACAGCTTCTATTCTGCTTTTTACAGCTGGATTTATTCTGAGGACAGTACACTGGGAGATCTTATGATACAAAGCAGCAGCATGTTTTTGAATTCTAAGGTAAAAGAGAAGAAACCAGTTACACGTTTGCCTTAGAAAGCTGTAGGTGTCTTTATAAGCAGCCTAAAATGATTTTATTCTTAATTACTCTGAATATGTTTGCCTGCTAAGGTAAAATGTGTCTTTAGTGCACGTGCATTTTACAGCAGATGCTATCAAAAAGTATCATTTTAATTCATTGTGAAAAATGAAGATAAAATTGTATTTGAGATTAAAAATGACTTTTTTCCCCCCTACTAAATTACACTGCCTGGAATAAATTACTATGTCTGGAAATGGTTTGCATATTCAGTAGAATTCTATGTAAGGTCACAGCTACTCGCTGAAACAACAAAAATACCTGATGAAAATTCATGGAACATGTTAAAAACTTTCAGACTAGTACCAGTAGCGTGGCAATCACTAGTTTGTAACTGAATAGATGATTGAGGTAAAGCAACTTTATTCTTTTGTCTCAGCAGCAATGCTGAGAAGTGTCTGAAGGCTTTCACAGGTAGAAATTCCTAATGCTGAGGAAATATCAAGAGCTGTTGCAATCAAAAGAAAGAGGAGAAGTTGTAGTATTTTTAGGTCCAAGTTACAAACGCCTACAGCTTATCTGCAAAGGGAAATTAGGGCTCAACTTTTATTAAGCTGAAAATATAAAGGCAGCCTATAGCATAACATCACATAAATCCAGGAAGAATGGCCAGGTACAATTAAAGGTCAAACATCAGCAATATGCCCTCGAGGAGATTCAGCGAGAATGAGGGATGTTAACCAGGCAGATTCTCTGCTGTTACAGGGTCACCACATTTAGAACTAATTAATCACAATATTAAAAGAATAATATTCCTTTCTAATTAACCATGTTACAAGGCAGCATCCTCAGTCTTTTATCTCAGGGACACAGTGTGATGCAGATGAAGACTCCAAAGATCTTTTAGATACTGAGATTACATTGACTTCAGCAGGAGTTTGGTTCTTAAATTCAGCCATATCCAGGCTTGAGTCACTAAGGACTTCACATCCTTTAGGCAGAAGCATGTGCTGGCTTGTTTGACAGAGCAGCCTGGAGTTTACAATGAAGTGAAGTTAAACCTGCTGCTTTGCATGCAGGAACCATCCAGCAGAACCTGGAGAGAAATTCTGTGAAAAATTTATCAAAAGTGTTGAAAAATCACTATCTCAAGTGAGGCTGGGCCGCTGCCTTTCTTCTTTCTGAGGGTGAACTGGCAGAGAAATGAACAAGTATTGTCTGGTTTATCTCCAGGTTTGTTTTCCTCCTCCCCCAGAAGTGCAGTGTCTTACTGACAAAAAGAAACACCAAAATCAAAGGGAAACGAGTCATCAACACAGCCCTAGCTTGCGGCTAGGTTTGATGGCCCTCAGAGGGATAACAGTCCGTATGTTTTCCACCAAAGAACCCAAGGACAAGTATTCTAAAATCACAGAATAGTTAAATGTTTGCAGCAAAGTTTTTGTTGGGAGGCACGTCCTCCACCTCTGCTCATCCTTGGTCGCTGCCGCTTGGCCCAGATACAGGCTGTGAGGCACAGCCGGGACCCTGAACAAGGGGAAACCTCCTGAAGCCTGATAGTCCTGCAAACCCCACTGTCAGCTCTAATCCAAGCCCTTGATCGGGCTAGGACTGATGGCCAGATGTGTTTCATCTAAAGTAGACTTTTTAGGTCCACTCTGTTCGTTCAGGGTTATCTGACTAAGGCACTGGTGCGAAGAAGCATTTGACCTACAAGCTTCTCCACTTGCCTT
This sequence comes from Psittacus erithacus, assembly GCA_009867235.2. NCBI lineage: Eukaryota > Metazoa > Chordata > Aves > Psittaciformes > Psittacidae > Psittacus > Psittacus erithacus. The sequence goes on along the minus strand of WYDI02002754.1, from coordinate 136,919 downwards.
GGCCAAGGATCAGCCCCCAAAAGCCTCCCCAAACCTTTCTGCTGATTCTCTTTGGCCATAGAAGAAATGAGAACAGCCCGCGTGATGTCTGCTGAGAGCTCCTGTGTGAGCCCTCATACCAGCTACCCCAGTTTATACCCATGGTGCTCTCAGCCATGGCATTAGGAGCATGGGCAGCTCAGGCCACACGTGGCACCGAGAAGATGCTGCCATCCCAGCAACTTTCATAGAGTTTGTGGATGTGTAACTCAGCACAGCTGCAAAGGCACAGTCCTCCCTGCAAAATCCACTCAAGAAACAGCAAAAATAAACACAGGAATAATTCGGTACCTTAACCCCTGCTGCTTTACATGCAAGTACAGTGTGGAAAACGATCATCAAAGCACAACAGTGGTTTGTATTCACTTCTTAAAATTAGCCCCAATTCCCTTCACTGGATAGCAGAGAATGAGCATGGGAGCAGTACAGTTTTGTTATAATACCTGTATTTTAATAGTACATGTATTCAGAACTATTCCTTTGGAATAAAAGGGATTCTAACTGTAACTGTTCAGCTTTAATAGCAAACAGATAATTATGTATTAAAATGCACTGAAATTGCATTGAAATTTTAACAAACTACGATGTAATTAGTCTTTGTAAAGTGTGACTGTAACAGAGTAACAAATTAAAGATGAGAAATAAGCATACAGGCTAGGCATCTCCATAATACTCTGCATGTGGATCCACCTAACTTTCCTTCACACCTATGGGACTCAAGAGCGCCACGTCTGGGAACCACCAGGGTGTAAACAAGCAGGAGAACAAGACTGGTGTTTTGTGCAGCCACACACACAGCGTCTGTCCTATTGCTGGGTTTCCCGAGCAGACCTAACAGGTGGAATTGCTCCCTGCTAGGCATTTCCCCTTTGGAAACAGCTTCCTGGATAATTTGTGGCTGGCAGTCTTCCCCACCACAGTGCAAGCATGAATGGAAACTGCTGGTGTAACTTTACTGCTTGTTAGGAAAACGTGGCAACTTTCATTTTATAAGTGAAAGATAGATTATAAAAAAAGTTTGGGATTATTTTCCCCATTTGGTGCAAACATTCCCATGTATCCTGGCTAATTCTTCAGCTACAAACCCAAACCAAATTACTTTCCCCAAAATTTTAACTGGTTGTGCAAATCTTTACGATCTGTTGCACTAACTGCAGAGATAAAACCAGCACAATTTGTCATCGTATCATCATAACATTAGATTGATGATTTATGGGGCCTTGGATGGTCTTTATTCAGAGCTGTGAGCTTTTGTTGGCCTTTGCACCTATTCCGAATACAAAGGCAAACACAAGGCTGCTCCCCTCCCTCCACTGCAGCCTCTTCATGTCAAACACAAATCCTCTAATATCCACCGTGCATGCAACCCCTAGCTTACACAGTGCCAAATCCAGGGAAAAGATGCTATTAAACTCTTCCATCTTGGAACACATAAATAATTCACACCTTTCCTATAAATATTTATCCCTGTAACCTCAACTGTCATTCCAATAAAGGTTACAGTCTTCATCCATGTCCATTTTTCAGATATGAATCAAATAATCTGAATTTTTCAACTACCTTCTCTACTTAATTTATATTTTTTCTTAAAATTCAGAGGTACGACGTGTTTCTCATGGCAGTTAAACAAAACATCCCAATTTTCCTTTGTCTTCTTTGTCGTTTTCTTTTTAACCAGTGCTTATCCATTGGCTTCAACAGAACTACTGTGGGCTTACAGGAAAATGAGAACCAAGCCTGCAATTGCGTCTTTTTATTAGTGTCTTAAGGTTTTAAACAAAAACATAATGATATTATTGTCATATCTGTATAGTACAAACACATCTGAACTGCAACCCAGGGGATGGAAAGCATCCATGAACTTCCTATACCTCCCTTAAATGCTAAACTGACACAAACTTCTTTTCTTCCCCCACATGCAGTCTCCTCCATTATCTCTTGAAAAAGAGAACATCCCCAACAAAATCATCTTCAAATTTGGCAGCTTTATAAGCCCAAATGAGACATTTCTGTCCTCTCATCACCTCAAGAGGAAGAAAAGGGAAACAGGGAAGAGAAGCAATAAAAGTTATGAATGCTCATAAGCAGGAAGAGAGCAGTCAATCAGTCACAAAATGACTCCCTCCAGGCTGCAGCAGTTTGGTTTTGCCAAAAATTCATCACCAAAAAAGCATCCTGGGATAAGAAAACACCTCCGAGTGGCCAGCTTTTTGCTGAGGAGAGTATTATGAACCATAAAAATTATGGGCTGCTTCTGTTTCATGAACATTACATAATTGCCAGACTGAATAGCCAGAATAAACAGAAAACGGGAATTTTTACTAGGCTTCAGAAGACTAAAGCCATAAAGAAAATAACTCCATGAAATTTACAGGAGGGACCCATTTCAGACCATATGTTGGGCAGCATCTTCATCCAAATGTATAAGCCAATGTGTTAGCTAAGTGTTGCATGCAGAGTTTGTGAGTTTGAGACTGTTTGAGGTTTGGGTTTCTCTAAGCTTTGATGCTCGCCTGCTTTTATCCTCCAAAACATGACACATCTACTGGATTTCCTGCACCACAATTCTTTCCCCACTCTGCACTGTGAATCTAAGCAGAAAAGAAGAAATAAAACACTTGAATTGCTCAAGGTATGGACACTTCAGCACATGTATAATTCTTCTTGAAGCTCCAGAGCCTTAATTGCTTGGTTTTGTGATCATGTAAAGACATAGCACAGTTATAGCCGGGACAGACTGTAATACAAGTCTACCACGGGATTCTAATCTGGATCCCTAGCTTTAATTCCCTTTTGTCTTCTGATTAGGTGCTTGTCTCTATTTATTTTGATGACGTGATTTATATACCTTACAAAATTATTATTTCAAACCTGCCTGTAGGCAACAGCTGTATGACACATAATTACCACTAAAAGATGGCAATGCTGGAAGATGATCCTCTCATACAAAAAAAACCCCTCATCTGGCATAATCACTCATCTATTTGTTTCATAGATGAAATTAGTGAGAGAACAGAACACAGACAATAATGAGGGTGTTACAAGATGAGCTCTGCCAAGTGCTACCCCCAGCTCAGCATCCCTCGACTTGAACAGAAACTGCCAAGTACAGCTGGACCAAAAATGACTGTTCTGTTTCACAAAAATCTTCCCAAAGCTTTAAATTTTGTTTTTCTTCCATACTGAACAGTGGAACTTTCCAAATATTTTTTGTGACACAAACTATGCAGGAATCTTCATTAGGTACGGAAAAAAAAGGAAATAAAATAACTATCAGCGGGTTGATTTGAGAAACGTTTCTTTAAGCAATCACAAGATGTAGCATAGTCCTCAAAACCTCATCGTTAATTTAGGAGTGGGAGCATGATGTATGAGTTCACTTGGGTTATTTGAGGGTCAGAATCAGTCACTGCCTTGTCACAGAACTGGACAAGTGTGCACGTGTTCTATAGCTTGTGTGAATAAATACTATAGATAACAAATATAAACAGAGTACCCATCTTGTCTAATTTGGGCAATAAGCCTTTTACCTTGAAACTGAGTATCAAGAGCAAGGAAAAATATCCGGCATAGTTTTCTAAAGGGAAGTAGTTTCACTGACAAAGAATTCCAGCTTCCTCTGCATCTGTGTTTGTTTCAACTCTTTCAAATCCTAACATTCAATCTGGATTAATGAACTTTCATTTGCAAAACTACAAATGCTACTTAAAACAGCCTGAAATATTTTCATCCATATTTAAATGCAGAAAGTACAGTAAAACCTTTCTTACAGTTGACCAAAAGCTTCCTAAAGCCTTTGCACATGAGGTGACCTTGATAACTAACCAATATGGGCTCTTCCAAGTGATTTTAGCTGTTGTAAATATTCATAGCATCAATGACAAAAACACCCCAAAGTGTTACTTGGAAGCCAAGTTTTCACCGACAGGGTAGAGCCCAGCATCTGGCAAATATGCTTAGGGAGAAAAGACATCTGAATCACGTTTCCCTCCTATGCAGCTCCAGGCCTGGCACCCTCCTTGCTCCATCAGTGAGCATCATCCGGTGGTGTGCTCCAGCCTGTTAATTACTTCTCTGATTAACAAGCCAGGCACTGAGCTGGAAGAGACAGCATCAGCTCCCAGCGCCTGAATTAGAAGCGTTTACCTGTCTGAAACTTATCCAGATGGATATGAAGAAAACTTTTCAGGACTGACAATATATGGAGGTCGGGAAGCTGTTGGGATATCAGCTGCAAAGGGGATGATGCTAAGGGCTGATGAGAGCTGTCCAAACCTTTGGCAAAGTATTACTGGTCCTGTGACTTAACTGACAAGTTGCCAGCATTGGAGGATGTGGGGATTTTTTAATTCTACTATAAAAATAAGGGAAAGATTCACTTAAGAAAAAGGCCAGTGAGCACAGGAATGGATGGTGCACAGGAGCACCAGGATAAGACAGTGGGATAAGATGGGAGGGCCCATGCTACACATGGCAAATCATGTAATATCAAAAAGATCAAAAGGTGTAAGAAAGGTGTAAGATGCTGGTCTGAGGAGGAGGACAGTGAAAGGAGGAAAGGAAAAGCTGACCTAATGAGGAAGAAGGGACATATAAATGTCCCTTCAGTACCCCACTGGACCTGTATCTTTCCACAGTGTATTTCATGGGAGCTCCAAACACCAGGAGACCAACCTCAATTTGTGAGCAACAAACTGCACTTCAGTTTGTCTTTAGGTGAGCCTAAAGACCATGAGACCTGGAGCCAGCAGCTGGGCTACACGAGGCTCTTTCATAGCACAATGGCCTGTACACCGACACCTATGGGAATCTGTTCTGTCTGGTTTGATGACCACTGCACAACAGATAGTTGAGGAAGAAACATTTAATTAAGTTTAAAGATGCACAGGGTTAAGGACAGCAGGGAGGAACAGAAAATAAGGGGGTTTACTTTCTGGAGATTGTAAGAATTGAAGTGGAACTGTTTTTTCTGAGATGAAATGAAAATAGGGTGTTTGGTTAAACTTGATGCATCCTACCCTGAGTTAGAATATTAGCAACAGGTACGAAATGCTAAATGCAAGACAGGCATGTGATTCACCAATCTGTAAAGGTAATCATAAAAATCACTTAGCACCCGATCTCAAACAAAATCCAGGAGGGTCTCTTGACTTGTTGGAAAAGCAATTCCCATAAAAAATTTAAGGGGTAACCAATATTCCTCCTCTACTTCTCCCATATGCAACCTAAGGACATGCTCAGGAATATTCACTTACTTCCTGTTATCTGTTGATATTCTCCAGAGAAGGTCCCTGGCAGGGAATTAGCCTGTAGAACTTGCTTCTTGCTCCATGGTGCAAAACAATCACAGTCTGTTTATGTGCATTAGTTGGAAGGAAAGGTGCAGCAGGTTTCATGCAAACATTGCATATGCTTACTCATAACAGCAATGAGAAGGATGGGTATAGATCTGTCATATAGGCTGCTACAGCTTCAAACCACCTTTTAAAACTGCTCAGAATTGATTAATTAGCAACCAATACACATCAAATGGCCCACACGTCTTACATGTCCAAACACTACTATCTTCTCCAAGTGGGACATTGCTTATTGTGGTTTCCAACATGGTCCCACTTACTCTACACCCTTCAAAAAAACAAAACAAAGAGAACAAAACCAACTCCACCCGGACCCAAACCTCAGCTCTTTCTTCGTGCCAGGCACCTGTGTTACTGCTTACAAAGATCAATTCTTGCAACCAGGACTTCCACATTACTCAAATTTGACCCATGCCAGCCGGGGTTGTATCAGTGGGACTGGCATTCTCATATTTCCTCCTAACAAAATGTGCTTGATGGCAACTCATTCCAAGCAAGGTAAAATCTCATGTCTAGAAGGCTGTCAGATCAGTCATTACTGCAGCACATCTAGAAAACACAGCGCATCATGTCAGACCAAGTGCCCTTTCCTAAAAGTTTGTGTTCAGAAATAACAAGGAACTTTGCTCTTTAAACTCACTTCTCAGAATTTGCCAGAATTCAGGAATATTTTCTCTTTGAAAAGGTATTGCTTCTCTTGGTTTTAAGATCTTGCTTCAGGAGGCTTCAGGGCAAAAAAGCTCCCCTTCCCCCCAAAAGCAGTGGAAACAGTACTGCAGGAAAACAATAAACATGAATAAAACACTAGCCCTTCAAAGGAAAACATGTGGGGTTTATCTAACCTGAATACTGAGTGAGTCTGGAGCCTAGGAGCTGAAAGAAAATATAAGAAGAAAAAGGGAAAATCCAGCAGGAGAAATAAGAAGTGTATTTTGGGCATTTAGTCCCTGATGTCAAATATGCGACATGGTTGTGGTTTATTCCAAACAAAATTTAGCATTATGAAGTTATTGGAATGACAGAAAGGGGTTTGAGAGGCAGAGGAAATGCAATTCCTTCCTGCCATCATGTCCTCACTGCTGTACAGCTGGCTGAGACCAACACTTTGGTCTCTGCTAAGACAGAAAACAAAGGAATGTTTCCTAGATCCCCAGCAAACCCAGGGCCCCAGATGGCAAAGCCACACGGACCAGCCAAGCCTACATCTGCCAACACAAACTCTTTATCCCGTCAAATAGCAGTGATACCTCCCGCCTGCCTAACACAAACACATGAAATTAGGAACCAGACCTGGGATCTGTGGACAAAAGTCACTGCAGGTACCTCCCATGACAGAATCTGTGGAAGCAAAGGCACGTGCGTGTTTGTCTGCTTTGACAAATGAAGTTCCTGAACTACAAGACAGGGTCGAGGTAAGTTGTCCTGTGTGTTGTGATCTGACTGATGACTGACATCACATGAACCTTCTTGCCTTGGTGGCCTGATCTGGAGGGACCGTGTCCTTGAACAAGTGCCAGGCTGAGGAAGGTCTCACACATTCTTACTGACTTGAACAGGTCGCCCTCTTTATACAGCGTGCATAATGCCACGTGCTCTGCATTTTGTCATTTTTGTTCATTTTCAGTTATTTTTTAACTTTTAACTTAAAAGCAATTACACAGGCACAGTGTGTGTCCGCATGGTGACATGCCACTCTGCTCACATAGCACTATGGGAGGTAAAAGGATCTTTTTTTCTAGCTTGCCTTAATCCTACTTATGGGCAATCATCAGCAGTACATGTCCATTAAACACATCCTCATGTAGACAAAAGCTGAACTTAAGAACATGATAAAATGAAAGCAATTTCTAAATATATTGTACTGGAGATTTATGTTAATTCAGCCTAAATCAGATCAGTTCTAAGGGACAGTTTATGCAGGCCATTATTTAGTGTTTTTAATTCTACCCTAATTATTTTGATTCAGTAGATTTATACCAATAACTGTTACAGATCATTACGCTTTTGTCTACGCTCTCTGTTGTGATCTCAGCCTTCAAGGAAACAGATATGCACTATAAATAACATCTTCTTCTGCCATACCACAAAAAAGCATATTGTGCAGCTGTACATTATGGTATGTTTTTGTTTAAGCAAACGAGCACAATCTCTTCAGCAGCTGACATATGTCTACAGATTGTGGAATTTTTCTTCCTTTTTTAAGGGTGGAGGAAGTTCACATTTATGTTCCTGAATGGTTTGAAAAGTCTCAGTGATTTCAGAATCTCTGCTGTCCAGAAACACTCTGCATCCCCAAGGTACCACAGGTAGATCAAAGGATCACAGCCCATCCTGACTCCATGGGAACATGGGACAGAGGTTCCTCCAGTCACACGCAGACCCCTTTCACGTCAGGCTTGGTTTGTGCAGTGGGTTCAGAGTCTGCCCTTTGGCTCTGGTCATAGGGTCAAAACAGGCATGTTTGTATAGGCAGTGCCTATGGCAGGAATGACAAGTCACAATGGAAAATCCTTCTTCCTTTTCAACTATTTTCAGACAAGAAGAGAAATCTTCAAGTGTTTTGTGCTGTTTCCCTTTGATACTTCATAACACTGATCAACCTTCTTGCAGAAAGAGAGGGTATGCGCCAGCATTCAATTAACCCAGTGCATGACTGAGGGAGGAGTACCTTGACAATACCTTGACAATGCTGACCAAAGAAAATAAATTAGGTAGTGGCAACATACACAGTAAATGATTAAAGACAGAAAACTTCTCCTTCTTCCCCAAGACAAGTGTGAATTAAGACTGTGTGGAAAACATCGCAACTAGACAAACTGCCCGTTTTCAAGGCTCCTACCAGGCTTGGCCCACAGTCCAGTATAACAAAACCCAAAGACAGCAGACATAAACAGTTTTCCCTGCAATCCTGACACACAATCTATTATCTGTAATGCCATGCTTCCCAGGAAAGGCTACTGACAAAGAAACCCACCTTTAAGTAAGAAGAAAGGGCAGAATTAATTGCTGCCACTGTAAAACATACCATACAGACTACAGTGGCATGTTCCTGCAACTGTTGGGCCTGGGTCACAGTTAGTGCCTAATGTTTGTGAACTAAAACTATGGGGCCAGGCTATGTATCCACGGAACAATTTCTACAGCACTCTCACCTGCAAATTACTATTCTACGCAGGATATGGTCGTGGTTTCACAGGAAACAACAGCAACAATGTCAGTGGTATCAGAAAAGCCAGGATTCCTACAAAAATCAGAGATGGTGTTTGCAGTCTAACTGCAGTGATAGGACAAGGGGTGATGGGTTAAAACTTAAACAGGGGAAGTTTAGATTGGATATAAGGAAGAAGTCCTTTACTGTAAGGGTGGTGAGGCACTGGAATGGGCTGGCCAGGGAAGTTGTGAATGCTCCATCCCTGGTGGTGTTCAAGGCCAGGTTGGACAGAGCCTTGAGTGACATGGTTTAGTGTGAGGTGTCCCTGCCCACGGCAAGGGGGTTGGTACTGGATGATCTTAAGGTCCTGTCCAACCCTAACTATTCTGTGATTCTATGATTCTATTATTTCAGTAAACAGACTATTTGCTGTATGGAAATGGATCCGGTTTTTCTTTGAATCTATAATTACAGGTGAAGAATTTTTGGTCTGTTTGGTTTGTTTGTTTTATTTCTTCTTCCCTCATCCCTAATCAACTGTCCTCTGAGCTTAGTGGATAACTGAGAGAAAAGGCCTTCTTCAGGAGAGAAGAATGGATTTTGGATGTGGTGCTTCACGGCAGATAGTATAAAGGACTACTAGAAAGGAACACTCCTTACTTAGAGGTCAGAGGACTTCTTCTGATCCCTTTAAATGGCTTAACAGCTCTGGAAGAACAACATATCTGCTTAAAATAGGAAATAAGAAAGAAATAAAGCTGTGTCAGGCAACATTAACACTCCCATGTGCAATTCGACCTTGGACAGCTCATCAGATCTCTTGTTCAGCTCATTCATCATTATTCTGAGCTGTCATCATGAACACCATTGCTCATTAATTATACATTAACCTCAATCATGACTTTTAATCTGTAATGGGTCAGGATGTTTAAAAATAATTAAATAAGAATGTGCAATGGTAATAAGGATAATACCTGTAACTAGAGTTTAAGACTTTTGCCTGCAAATCAAAATTGGTGATACTGAGCAATTAAATGGGAAATAAAGAAAAAACAAGAAAGGAGAGGTCTCCAAATCTCCAACCTTGCATTTGGAGCAGAATTAGCTTCAAAAGATTCCCAAAACATGTAGCTGGTTCACTTTTGTCTTTTTTCTTCTTCAAACTTACAAAATGAGCACGAGTTTTCAAAGCAAGGAAATACAATGTGCTGTAAGCAGGTTAGTGGATCAAAATGTTAGGCACTAATTCAGGTAAAACAGGGATAGGTCCTTGACAATATTCAGACTCTCCTCTGCTGGTGGAACTGGCAGTGGTCCCATTTGCTGGGTGGAGGTCACTGACTGCAGATGTCAACATTGTTTTCAGAGCACACCAGGTTCCCACAGCTTGGGGCATCCATCTCCAGAGGTTAGAACCTGAGCATGGGCTTGATTTCCAAGCAATCTGGGATGAGAAGAGTCCTCTGAACCTGTCAGTCAGTTCTCTATGCTGAACGCTGGGTTCAACCTCTGTGTTTCCAGCATTGATATTTTAATTCTGAAATGATTGTCTTTGTTCTTCCTATAATTAAATGAGTTTTCACATCACACAGCACTGAGGCACCTTGATTTCCAGTATCATAAAGGACTTTTCATACTGTGGCAGCTGTCTGCAGTAAGCTGAAAGCACCAAGATTTCCAAAACAGGCTTGAAGCAGAAATAAAACTTTATACCCAAGGAAGAATTACTACATGCCACATAACATTGCAAGCTAAAATTATATTTCATCAAAGATTTAGGGAACAAGGATTAGGTTTTTTTAAACCTAGCTAAGTCAATGAATCTTATATCCCATATACTGCTATACATTATATTCCAAGATTCATTTCACTATGCTAACTCAAGGCTGTTCTAGTGAGGTTGCTTCAAAGAAAAAAGCCTCAACTGAGAGGACATTTCACTGACCTAGTTTAAAAGAACTTGTGAAACCGCCAGCACAAGGATGCCCAGGAAGGCGGTCAAAAAATATTACACTGCCTGCGAAGTACTTCATGAATTTTAAAATGGTAAATTATGGAGTTCGATAATCATAAATTCTAAAGCCTCAAATATATACAGAAGGATTTAAAGAGAAGAAACAGAAGAATTTGTCCCAGCTGTAAGTAGATGCCGTTTGAAGTATCCAAACTATGCTTTGTTATTCCCAGAGAAGCTAAAAAACCTTCATAAATAATTTTTTACCACATCCAGGATTTTCAAAGGGCTGCAGGAAAGTCAAGGCTAGTATCTGGTGAACTTCAACAGAGGCTGGGTACCTAACTACCTCGGAGCGTTTGGAAAATCCCTGTCCCTCTGAACAGCTGGATTCTGCTCAGCTCTGGCAAAATCCATATATTTCATAGCTCTGAAATACTCTGTAGGATTTTAACCTTAAAAATGCCCAAATGCAAGGCTAGGTGCTTAATCTGATTGCCTACTAGCATTACATAATTATACCTTCATGTAACCCACTGGCCGCAGATCCCTGTTGCGTGACATCCAAGGAGATGGCCGGTGTTAAAAGCTAAAGCCTTGCTCTTCTCCCTCCGCTGCTCTGAATTCCAGCCATCCCCGAGGCAGGTCAGCCAAGGCAGTCATCATCACGTATTTACACTTACAAACTACCTTTTATCTATGATCTCAAAGCACTTCACATCCATTAATTAAACTCTAAGGACTTGGTAATAGGTTGAGATGACTGTTATCTGCTGTCCCTCAGGTAAAATAGCAGTTTCACTTAAACATGAGCAGCAATTGGCTTTAAACCTAGACAATCTGTTTCTATGAGCAATCACAGATCTGTATGTAGTACAAAGTATGATTATGTGGGATGGACTGGGTTTGTGCTGAAATGGGAAAGGAGATTACTTTTTCATTCAGAATACCTTTATGGCTAATGTATTTCTTTCTTAAACTGAAGAGAGCATATTGGGCTATTTATTCCCAAATGGAATTCCAGCAAGTGGGGTTACTGAAGATTTAGTCCTTGAAATGTATTTTTTTCCTCAAATCTGTTTCAGAAAATCCTGTTCCACATGTGATAAGAATCATAATTAAAGGCTTTTTCTGTGTATGTAATACTTCCAAGCTGACGCATCCAACTACGTATTTGGGCAATGTAAAATCAATCCAATATCAGTAAAGCAACAGGAGTAATTTATTATTGTTCTTTAAAGGGATTTTAGTTCACACCTTATAAGCCACCTCTAATTCTCATGGTTGGGGAATACTGTCTTTTACTCAGGATTCTGACTTGAGGTGCAGGACTAATGAACAGAACCTTACAAAGGCAGACTTTTTCCCCTATGGGAGGCAACAGCATTTTAGAAAAGAAAGAAGGTGCATCTGCAGAGAGAAGTATCTTCAAACTGTGTCTGCATAAACAATAACAGAAATCATATCGAGTACAGAGAGCCATATTTGAAAGCATAATTAAAGGGATAAAATGTTCCAAGCCCCGGAATTTCATCCCTCCTCTTGCCTCAGTATCCCCTTCCGTCAAACACACATTGTGATAGCAGCCTGTTTGGTGTAACACTGCTACACCACCTGGTAAAAAGCATCCTCCACATTCTTACCTATGGACAGACGTCCACAGAATCACTACATCCTTCCAGTCTGGATCTTCCAACATCAAAAAGATATTCCCTTCCCATCCCAAGACCACGGGCAGACCAGCTGTGACCCATTACACATGAACGGTGAGGCAGTGATAGTTACTTCAGCTGGTCTACTACTCTCTCTTGTGTTTGAATGCATCGTGTCGTTCCTAATTATTTCTGACTTCACATTCAGTATGCTATAAGCTTCTTGTGAAGAAAAGAAAATAAATAATTCAACTTTCACTTATTCCAGGAGGAGACTGGCTGTTCTAATCTATCCTTAGAGGATAAGCAAGCTAGCTGTTCACATACAACTTGTTAGAGTATGACAAATAAACATGTGCACGGTACGGCAATGACAATAAGGATGGGGAATACCAGAACTCTATTTTGGGCTGGAATCTGAGGTTGGGACCATTTCCATCTCCCTCCCAAGGGCTTGAAAGTTTGGTTACACTTTTGCCTCTAGCTGCAAGCCGGAGACTGGTAACAAATGTCAGTGCAACGAGTGAAGGAAGAAGGACAGAGCCCAAGAGTATGTCAGAGCATGGCTTAATGCCCCATCGCGAGAGCGCTCTGGGCTGCTTTGTGCACTGTGTTTGGACAGAGCTCTCAGATGTGCTAAAACTTTAATCAAGAAATATGGCTCCTTGGCCACCCAGAAGCACGACTGTTCAGGGTTTGGGGTTGTCTGCTGCAAATACTAATGTGTTAGGGCAGCATGCTGGGAAAGCTTCTGTACCTGCTTTACAGAAACCTCTCAAAACACATATTAATTGCTGCCTCCAGGACTGTTCCTGGTTTGCTTGGAACAAGTGTGGGATGAAACATTTGAAGCTGTTTTGGACCAAAATCTAAATCTCCCCGTTTCCCAGGGATGGGGTCTGTGAACCTCGCGTGCTTTGTCTGGCTTAATGAATCCCGAATTTCAGCTCTCACTGAAGGATGATGGGGGCCTTGCCCTTCAGGAGCCCACAGGTTGACGGATCAGGTGAAAGACAAGAAACAAGAAATGAATTCTAGGTAAGAGGTCTTACATCTAGGCCCTGGTACACTGACTACAATGGAGCAACAGGAGAGAATAATTTACCTGCCAAAACTTCCCCGAAGCTTCACTGTATCAGCATCTGCCCCCTCCTTGGGAGCACTGCAGAGCATCAGCCTTGAGGAGAGGTTGGGTTTGACAGTAAAGGCTGTGCCTCACTTCCAACACCACTGAAGCAACAGGGGTTGTTGTCCTTACTTGAATTTGTTTCAGTAAAACACAGGAACTTCTGATTCTTTCCTCTGAAACAGTAAAATGTGCAGCTGGGTTGGGGTTAACTTCATCCACACAAGATAGCTGACAATCTTGCTTGATAAGAGGGAGCTGCATGTGTCACCAGAGAGAAAGATAGTGCCTGTAGAAGAGGATACTATCCATCTTGCCACCCTGACCTTTCTGATAGTCAGCGAGTAGTATGGGCCGAGCTTCACCGATCACTTCAAAGTTTATTGCTCTGTTAGTCCTCTTTGACTGACAGATCACCTAATGGATAATAAATTACTGCCCTCCACTTAGATTGGGGGCTGCCTGCATGTTGCTAACGCTGATTTTTCAGAACCTACTATCACTCACTCTCTGCTTTTGCAATTTAAAGGGATGCAAGTTCAGAGGCAATAAATACACAGGATCGTGATTTCAAGGGTACGTGTGGGGAATTCACTGCATGATGCCCTCTGAATATCAGTGTGGCACCGGCTCCTACATCCCTCAGGTCTTTTTAAGAGAATTGCAGCTTTACTTGTGCGCCTGCTGCAAACCCTGTTGCATCTCCCCAGGCATCTGGAGTAGGGGAGTGAAGCTGCAAAGGGGCCACAGCAGGGTGGTAGTGGTAGGGTTTAGTAGGATGCTTTCTTGGATGCCTGACTGAACCAGAGGGGAAAATGTGCTCTGCAGAGAGATGAACCTGATGAAACTCCACCCAAAACCAATGGTACCTCTGCCAGGACGGGGCCCGACTCTCAGCGCTTACTTAATTCCCGTCACAATGACTCGCTCTGGCACACAAGTGCAGAACGGAGACTGAATAAAGACCTCAGGGTTTTGCCCATAAAAAGAAAATGGAGAGGAAACGCTTCTCCTGAGATTGGCGAGGCCAGGATTTGTTATGGCTGCTCTGGGTCACTGGGAGCGCCGCAAGTCAGCTGTGCTTTCCTGAAGAGCCCTGGCACTCCCATTAGTTCTACCACTGTCAGGACACAACTGAAAAACACCTCCCTCTTTCACACACACCTTCAGGATCAGTGGGCTCCTGGCCAGTGCTGGGCATGAGGTTCTCCAGCTGCTGGTCCCGCTGGTACCCATGGTGTGAATACCAGAATGTCTAAGCTAGAAAAAGCCACAGGAAAGCTCAGTTCTCACACAGGCTGGATTCTCCAAAGAGCTATGGGCACATGGAGCAGGGCATGTCTGAATGTATTAGCAAACTGTATTCCCTAATCTTCGGGCATTGCTTTCCTGAAAGATCGGGGTGTGGAAAAGCTCTGCCATTAAACAGTACAATTTTGCATGTAATTTTGCACAGATTTCCTAAAGGCAAAGGACCTTCCTCCTGTGCCAGGGAGCACCATGGTCAAGGTGCTGTTGCTTCAGTGCCTGTGATAGCTCTAGCTACAATTATTGAGAAGGTAGCACTTGCATAACCTTGCATAAAGAATTTGGGGGACAAAAGAAAAGAAGTTCCTCCCCAGAAAGAACTGACACACTCAGCAGGATCCAAACTGGTGCTGCTGGAGTTACACCATTATCCCTGTGCACACCCAGCTACTCCCTGTCCCTGCATTTTCTAGGGTTTCAATGGTGCACCAACTGTTCTGAGGCTTTCACTTCAATTAGCAAATTAGAAACACCAACCACAGAGGTTCCATCAGCATGGCTCCTAAGTCCCGCAGTCTGCCTCTGTGTTTGCTGGCAGGTGCTTGTCTTTAGTCCCAGGGTTGTGCCTTACCCCTACACTGAGTTTTCGCTCTCACTCCCCCCAACTCCAGCCCCAGTCTCTGATACCAGCTGCCATCACCACTGCACGCATTTTCAGACACAAACTTGGGAATTCTCTGGGCAGTGAGCTTGAGATAGAGGTGCTGACCTCTCATCTTGCTGCTCCATAGCATCCCACTTGTTCCTTATAGCCACCACTAGATCTCCTAATTCTTCACCCATGAAAATGTACATTTTTGAAACAGACAACTTCCGTCATTGCTTCTACGAACATTTTCATCTCAGGAAATACAGCCCCGTGGGGTTTGGTGTATGTCTGCATCTCCAGCTCCTACGACACAACACACACTCAGAGCTTTCATTATACGCACTCCTTTTCCCTCTTGACTGAAAGAACAGTGAGACCTTCAGATCGTGTTTATTTATGAAATCTGTGTTACTTGCTCCTGTAACATTTATTTTTCTTTCTCTTTGGAAAGCACAGAAGTTCAATATGGGCCCTTAGAAACACAGCTGCTGCTATTTTGCAGCTGGGTGCTACTATGTGGAAAGCATCTGAAAAGGGAGGCTTAAACACTGGAAATCAGACGCAAGTTTATACCACTATGGAGGACAATACATGAAAAAAATGAGATGTAGATTTTAATCCAAGATTTCTAATATTAATATTTCACCCTGCAGGCTTTGCAGTTGAATGGATGCTTGGAAAAGTCCATCTATGCACTGATCCATGGAGGACAAGTCAGCATTTACTCTTGTTTCTTTCTTAAATGATGTTAAGCCCGGTGGGTTAGGCAACACAGCCCATCTTTATATCCTCAGTTTAGGAATGTGCTATGGCTTTTCAAGAGAGCATTTATGTACACCAGTGAACTCTAAGTGTAAGCTGAACATTTAGCACATATTTCAGTGCTATCTTCCAGCATGGTCTATAGGCAATGTATTCGCTTTACCTACACTTCCTACATTTCTGCATCCTTATATTAAAGCTTATGGCTTAAAAAGAAGGGAACGACGTTGTTTCATTTACCTGTACCAAACACTTTTACTGAGAGTAATGACTTATCCAGAGTTTGCTTATATAAGAATTAAACACGGTATTCCATTAAAATTATTAAACATATCTTTCTATAGCTCTGCTCTCTCCACTTCTGCTCTAATGTTCAGAATCACATAAAATAGTAATGAGCATACATAGCCTTCTGCTGTTTTCATAGACAAGGCAATAAAAGAGACAGTTGCTGTTCCCTTGAGTGCTAGCCCAAGAATCAGAAAGTCTAATCAGCCACAGTGTCTGACACACTAGATAGCCCCTGTATTTCATTACTGCTATATTAAAATCTCCCCTATATGAATTCTGTATCCTCTATTAAAAGGAGAGAGAGGTAGAAAGAGATAATCAAAAGAAGACAAGAAGAAAGGACTAAAGAAAAGTAACACTTTCAACTCCCCCAGCCTGATGCTTTGGTATTCTGTTTTCAGTGGAAGAACTAGTCTGAAAATACCCAGATCCAGTACCTGGCATGCTCCATCCCTTGTATACCCCCTGGGGCTGTTTTTGAGTTCAGCTTTGGTGGCCAGGGCAGACCAGGCACTGGCTGGTGGTTCTGCCTTGCAGCAGGCGCTCAGTGGAAAGCAAATGAGCAATGGTGTTTGTCACTGCTTGCCCACACCACTTGCCTACTGTGCCTGTAACTGAATATTCAGCGTTCCCTTGCTTAGGTTTGAGGACTTCAGAGGGGCAGATGTCCTGAAGCTGCACTGTGGGTCAATGCAAAGGGAGCTTCCCTGGGCTGCATTGATTCTGGGCTGCCTTTGCATTGGGCTCCCAGGAAAGAGAATCAGTTAGAGGCTGATTCTCTTTCTTGGGAGAGAATCAGCCTCTGACTGTGCACAGCATGGAAGACTCAGCATCGCTGCATTGCTTGTATATGGGTTTCATACAAGCAACATCTTCTGACACTCAGAATCAGAAGCACCTCTCTTTGTGCATCAGTCCAGGCTGGCTGGTAAATTAGGCTGTGACAAAACGAATTAGATTTCATTTTCATAGCTGTCCAATGGCATAACTACACGTGTTAGTACATAATTCTGTGAATCAATAATTTGACTTTGCATGCTTGCATCCTGTGAAATTGAGAATGATCAGTTCAATACCTGTAGGCAGTTGCTAAAAGTGGCACAGACATATGTAATATCGAACAATAGATGTCACTGTTATGCCAATAAAAATGGGTTGTATTTTCAGGTATTGGTAGTTTCAACCTCCATTACACAAAGCTGCTAAGTCAAATGTGAAAAGCCAGGGCACTCACTGACTCATGATACATTTTAAACACGAATCCTGCACCTCCCTGTGGTTTTTCATCTATCAAATTACACACAAATGTTCTAAAGATTTTAAAAGCAAGTTTAAACAAAGATATTTTCCTGTGGCTTTATGCAAATTGGCCACACAAGAATAGCACCACTACCCAAAAGTTACCATGAGTGGCAGATAAAGAAAAAGGGATGTGGGAAACTTCACTGAGGAAATATCAGAAATGGAAACATTTCTGCCTAAACTTCTTTCTTTCAAAGGGGAGGTGATGTATCTATTCTCCTTTCCTGGGAACGACTCCATGGAGGATGGTACATACAAACTTGCCAAAAGGGAAGGACCAGGTTATAAGCAGTGGTTTGTTGAGACAAGAAATGAGGGAGAAGCATCACAGACAACAACCCACAATAGCAAGAGTCTGCAGAAGGAGGGAATAAGTATCCAAGCAAAGTCTGAGCACTGATGTCCTATTTCAAGAGGTTCTTCACGCTGCTTGAAATTGGTATAAAATCATGAAAATGCAACTGCAAGCAACAGAAGAAACCGCAGACCAGCATGGTACCCTTCTGCTCAGCTGTAAGCAAGACCTGTGCACTCAGCTCTCAGGTGACGAGCAAAACCAGTGAAGTCTAACAAATACGAATGAGTTTAAACATCAGTTTCAGGACGACACAGAGGCAGCACAGAGGCAGCACAGAGGCAGCACAGAGGCAGGTTATTACACAGCAGCTGTTCAGCAGCTACCGCTCTGTTCCTCAAAATCAAGAACAGAGCTCACTGAGAGAAAACGTCTGCGCTCAGTGGCTGTAGGAGCCTGTTTGTAGCCATAACGCAAGAAACAAAATGCTTCTTTGTGACCAACTGATTTAGTCAGATAAAAGGGGACAAGTGTTTTGAAGCATGATGCTGTCATCAGCCTGGCTGCAGCCAGTCCTGAGGAATAGAAGGCTCCTCGTTTTTAGCTTCTTACCATGAGTTAAGACAGAAATGAATTCCAGCAAAACCTATGTCTACAAAAATAAGCACAGCTACATGGTGGATTTTCATCATACCTTTTCATCCAGAATGTGAAGAAGAGCTGTTATCACTTCTGGATAGAGGACATCTGAACTGCACACACTAATAGGTGTGCTTTAAAAGAAGCCTGGCAATGTTACTATACATAAATGCCAAACCATTACCATTCAGATTTGATCCCACCTACTCAGTAATAAAACAGTATTACAACAAGGAGGGCAGCTCCCTCCATCCAGTCACACACCTGAGGTAATTGCCAGGAATTTTCTTTCTAGTTTGCAGACAAGACTGTGCTTGCTGTTCAGACAACATTGTGATGCAAATTTAAACATTTCTGTGCTTTTACCCAAATCCTGACAGTTTCCCATATAAACGTGACCCTTACAACTCAGCTTCCTGCTTTTCTGAGGTATTTTTTCCTCTTCACCTAAAATCATCTCCATGCATGTCACATCCCAGTCTCTTGCCCAGGAAATGATTAGGAGGTCGCAATATAGAAGTAGAAACAAGAGAAAACTTCAAGGAACCATCTAAGGAATAACAACACTACTTCATCACATATCCCTTCTAGTGTTAAAGAAGTGAGTGAGGCAGAATACCAGCTGAATTGCTTCAAAACATAATGGCATTCAACATACCCTATGAGATATTACCCACTTCTGTAGAAAAATAAAAGGAAAATGATACGAATACCTTGTAAATCATAGCTGAGATGCATATTTCAAAGATTCATGGTATAAAGTAGGAAATGGTATGGCTTGCAATGTAACATGGCCTGATAGCACGGAGGAATGTCAGCCACAGGCTTTCCACTTGGGAAATGTAGGTATAAAAATTCGATATTCGACATGCATTTTTACATGGAGATAAAGCATGTTCCTGGGCACGATGACATTGAAAATGCAAAATCTTAGCATCTGTGAAAGTACAAATATTGATGTGCATCACTAAACATATGTTGCTGACTAAAGCTATTATTAGTGACAACAGTCATTCTCCACTGTGGAAAATCCCAGTTGCCTTGGGCTTTGTCTGAGCAGGAAGCCAGAGAAAAATCTGAATAAAGCCTTGTGAGTTAGCCTCATGATAACAGGCTGAGCTGTAATACTCAGATAATAATAAAGCCCAAAATACAGGGATAAATTCAGCCATGCTTGCTTGATGCTAAATTGAGCAAATTGCACACTGCCTGCTGCAGAGGCAGTACCAGAGGGTGGCTTGTTCTCCCAGATTGTCTTTGCAGGGTACAGGCTATTTTGATCCATTCATTCCAGCTCCCATTTTGACTGACATTTCAGAACTGAACTGGAAACTCCAGATGCTGCAGTTAGGGGTCATCCTGCTAGGACTGAACCTCATTTGCTCCCTATCACACAACACACAGAGCTAGTTTTCCCACCCTCCTACAGCAGCATGAGGCCACCTCCTGTCCTAGGGCCTGTGTGCCCCAAGTGAGCTCTCCTAAAATCGTATCACGCTGCAGGTTTTCTGGGCCCTGAGCTCAGCCCTCTACATCCTTCTGCTGGACTTCCATAGACAGAGAGCCAAATAATGATGTCTTCATCTTAAACATCCTATTTCAGACTTTGAGGACATGCAAGAGTTGGAACAAGTGACGAGGAAACCTAGCAGGGAGTTGAGCAGAGACTGAATCAAGCTATGGAGGCACTGCAGTGCTCCTCTGACAGAGTTACGTGGCAAACACTACAGAAGCATGGAAAATAATATATTTTACAGCCAAAGTTGTTCCAAGCTCACAATTAGGAAGGTGGCAGCTGGAAAATTAGACCAATGTGTATATATGTCAGTCTATCTATACGTAGTTGCAACAGGAACTACTATCACCTGTTGACAGTGGAGGTTCTGAGTATAT
This sequence comes from Psittacus erithacus, assembly GCA_009867235.2. Taxonomy (NCBI): domain Eukaryota; kingdom Metazoa; phylum Chordata; class Aves; order Psittaciformes; family Psittacidae; genus Psittacus; species Psittacus erithacus. The sequence goes on along the minus strand of WYDI02002754.1, from coordinate 116,561 downwards.
ATGAGTGTGTATATATATATATGAGCAGAGGCATATGAAGTATGGGAGTGAGGGGTGTGTGGGTGTAGACCTCCTAAGTATAATGTCTAACTAGGAAGGAAATCTCCCTTAGAAATGACACAGGTAGGAAAAGAACAGATTTAAATCCTTGCAACATAACAACAGCAATATTTACGGTTAATTATCTGTCATTAAAAGATGAGATTAGCCAGGTTCTGTTTATACAATGGTTGCTTTTCTTGTTCATTAAGCTACAATCAGTTATAAACAAAAATGCATCCCATAAAAGTGTTTCAGTTGTTTAACAGGTTAAGTGAATGGCTGACCTCGCTATAATTAATTAGGGGTCTTTATTTAATTGAACATTCATGGTCACCAGAGCAATGCAAACCTAAACCCCAGCACGCTTATCTGGTTTCATTACAAAGCCATGTCTTGACCAGTAAAAATCAGAGCGCATTTTCATTAAATCTGTGAACCCTTATGGACTGGGCTCTATGGACACATGTAAACATGCTTAAACTACACTTCTAAACTCAGAGTAAAAGGGGCTATTTTGTGGCTACAGAATCATAGAAACCAGGCAGTAAGTGTGCTGAAAGACCAGGTAATAGGAAAATATGGTTCTGCGCTGTCTACATACACCAGATTTATGTTTAGAAAGCAAAACAAAATATGTAAATGCAGATCATCCAAGAAGGAAAAGAGGTTAATCAACACTTCACGTAGCCACAAAAATGGAAGAAAAGGCTATTTAGTTTATTCATTTTGCATCTGCCTTAGAAAGCAGTAGGGTGTGCTCATGAGTCACCTTCTAAGCTCAGCTGCGAACAGCCTCTGAATGTGTGAGTATAAACACAGAGAGAATAAAATTCATTTTCCTGCTCACTACAAACCTTCCCGCCCTGGTATGACTTTGTTCCAGCTCATTAAAACTGTGTTTCTAGAACTGTGCCCAATTCAATTAATTCATAGCCCTTTTTGCCAGAACATCTCATGCTTGCGATTTATAGCTAACACATGGCCGCAGCATGTGAACAGCAGGAACTCTGACCTGGAGTAAGGACCACAGGCAGCCAAAATACTGAATCTATCACACCCCTCGTGTGGAAAACACTTCCTACACCCAGCTACAATGGGAGCATGCAAGATATTGCCAGGTAAGTGACCATGAAGCCAGTGTGCTTTCACACCACTCCATGGTAGGGTACCTGAGCTTTTTACAGCCTTGCTATGTTCAGCACCTTAAGCACAAGAATCCAAGGAGGAAATGTCAAGCTTATCTTCAGAAAGGAGAAATCCCACTGGAAACAACACATTTTCGCCTTAAGGTGGCAAGGAGTAACTATGTACTCTCACTGCACCTCTGAAAGCTATGAGCTGCTGAAATCAGGAATATCAAACCAAATAACTACCAATTAAATGCTTGTGAAGTGCACTGAAGATGAAAAGCATGGCACATTATTACTAGCAGATGACCCGCATTTAAACAATGTTTGGTGTCTCATAATTTCATCACTGAAAACAGATTTCTGGCTTGCTAAAGGCTGCCAAAGTTGTTCTTCAGAGTTGAGATCAGATGTTTAAAACAAAAACTGATGGATGGGACTAACAGCCAGAGAGAGCTCCGACAGCATGAAGAAATGGAGGGAGATTACAATCCATTAATTACTTATACAATTTAATTTCTTTCAGTGATTTGTTATCCTTTCACTATTTTATACTAATTAATTTTCAAATTGAATAATAAGCAAAGATTTTTGCCTGATGAATACATCTCCCTTTCAAGAGCAGTTTTTGCCCTGTTTCCCATCCAGGACGCAGCAGTATGGGATGTGCTGCTACCTCACTGATACACACCATCAGATGGTGCTTTGTTGACCCTTTGATCTGGGAAGTCTCTCATTTGGCATCTGATACAAGGCATTAACTCCTCCCTCTTGCAGGTGTACCTTCTCCCCCTGGTCAGGCAATTGCCATGATCTTTAGCGTGATTTTTATGAAGGCATGCTCTGGCACCTTTTCCTTTTAATGTCTCATAAGAACATAGTTAAGGAAGAGAGGAGAGGGGGGAAAATGTGAGCTGATGCTATAAAAAAAGCCACTGCTTATGCCATGACAAAATAACCCTCATTTCCCAAATGCATCATGCTCAGAAATTACAGTGCTTTGCACTCTTAATGCCTTTTTAAATCATTCAAAATACCTCCTACCCTGACTTTCATTTTGGTGCAGTTTGATACAACCCTGAGGCAGGCTCCATCTAGGGAGGAACATATATATATGTGCTTGTGTACACATATGCATGAGTATATTTTACAGGGATGAAGAGGAAGCCTGCTCAGATGAAGTGAGATAAATTCTCCATAAATTCCTACCTTTTCCTACAGATCAGATCCTCACAACTGCACAATTTTACTTTCCACAGTGTAAAATACCTGGCAACAACACTGTACTGTTTTTCTACGTGTCTGACCTACTATCTTCCAGCAAAAAAACCCAACCAAAATACCCCTGCAGACCCTACTTAAGACTTTTTAAAGCATTTGAGTTGTTGGGCAGTTGACAGAGAGGCACCACAACAGCTCTCGTTTTGCAGTACTTTCATGGTCCAGGGGTCTTCGGCACAGCTGACAGCGCATGGGACCAGTTCATGCAGCTCTGTGTACTGCCCTGTTCTTCCTTGCATAGAGATGATCATAATGATCTCACTTTTTCTTGGAAGCTGGTCAGGATGCCAAATGTTTGACCCAGGGCTGATGCAAACTGTGCAGCATTAAAATCTACATTGTAATCTCTTTTCCAAGCCATTTCTAAGAATACTTTCAACCATCGCAGAGGTTCCCGATGCTTCTCCATCAGTGTTTTCTTATCCATGCCTTTTCTTCTGTGTTTCCTCAATCCCAGCACTGAAAGTAAATAACTAGGGGGAGACTTCCTTGTTTGCCTGAAATAGCTGTAACTCAGCTGTCTTGGGAGAGGTCTGAATAGCCCTTTGTTTCCGCACATATTTCCAGTGATGTGGGAAGCTGAATACCTCCTGACAGGGCTGTCCAAGGGAATTTTAATTCACTATCAGCTCCTTCACATGGCTGGCATATCATAGGGTGTTAACGGTGTGCTTGCAGGATCTTACTCCGAGAGAGTGACAATTTTTCCCTATAAATGAGTCCATCAGGACCTGGGTGAGTTTGCTAGCCCTGAACGGTGTGTGGGCTCTGTTAAGTCCCAATACCCTGCTATGCTCCTTGAGTGCCAAGAGGCTTTTATTATCAGCCCCCTCCAGCTTTTTTTGCCTGTCTGCAGCAGAGATGTCAGCTCCTCGCTCATTCCCAGCCAAATCAGTCAGGGAAAACTTGGCACACAAATGCCCTCTCTTGTTCAGCATGAAGATGGCATGGCTCCGTGAGGACTAAGTGTTGGCAGAGGTCCTGCCAACATGTAACACTAGCTACCTGTTTCAATTAGCTGGATGACACCTTCCACACTGGCAACTCTTTCCACGCACAGCTCCACCACTTGAATATGCTGTTTACCCTCTTGAGGACTCTCAGCTGCTTCTTCCAGTTCAGAAGCTCAAACACTTTGCTCCCATAAATCTCAAAGGCAGCCCCATAGAATCAGAGCTCCAGTTCCTAGCAGCTGGGATCCTGCAGCCTGCAGAAGACATCCTCGGTAACCAGGATGCAGACTCCTTTGGAAGACTCAGAGTTCTTGATTGAGAAACCTTCCTTCATGGTGTGAGTCTTGCTGCTGTTTGCCCCCAGGAAAAGGTCTTCATGAGGGGCTGGGACACTAGTGGTCAGTGGATGTGCTCACTGGTGGTGGGTCCCATGGGGCTCAGCGCTGCCTGCATCCAGCACCATGTCACAGTGGCCGGCGTGGTCTCCCTGGGGAGCCGTGCAAGAGTTCCAGCTTCAAGGTTGAAAATACATGAGGTTTTAACCAGCTGCTGTGGGTGGAAGGAACATATAAAGCTGCCATCACCTGAAAAGGCCTATTTGAGTTTCCAGGCTGGCGTGCAGCTGCTGAGAGACATCGTGTCTAATTAGATCAGTCATGTTGTGTTAAGCTAATGCCAGTGACACAAGAATTTACAGCAGTGACACAAGTGCAGAGACCCAAGAGAGCCTTTTTGTCCTGCAGTGACCACGCAAAAACGCAGAAAACAACGTGCTGTTTTCAATTACCTTGAGCATAAATTTTGCATTCCTTTAAAAGGCTTTTCGTGCCTTGAAATCTCACTTGAGAAAAAAATGGGCTTAATGGAAAACAAATGAAAACCAGAGCTGCAGTGAGTGCAGTGGGTACATCTGCATCCACAAGGAAGGATTTGATATCATTTTGATAACTGGAACACCCGATGATATTTTTAAGCCATTTCTTCAGTCACGTGGATTCCTGAACAGAGAATTTCAAGGTTCTGGCTACAGGAAAATCTTTTTAACACCTTGGCTTACACAAGATTTTTGGTTCATTTTGACAGGTGGATTCAGACCTGCAGTGACAAGGACTGTTATTGTCTAATGCTGGAACAGCCCTAAAAGAAGCATGCTTGCAGAAATAGCGGTAAGCTTCCATTAGCTTGAAGCAAATAAAACCAATTCAGAAGGTTTGCTTTAGAAGATGATCCATTATTTCCATTTGTTCTTGCCTTTTGACTGGCAAGTTAAAATGATGAATTCAAGCAGTCTGAAATCACCAAACCTTAAGAATGAGAAGAATCTTGGACATCCTTATTTACCAACCCTCCTGAGGAGCCAAAACAGCAATTAAGGTGTTATAATTTCTTGAGGGAAAGGAATTAGTAATCACATTCTTGTCTAGAGATGTAGGCATCATAACTGCTGTTGCTTTCACCTACTTGTGCTTGACTAAATCTTTGTGCCTTTGCACACGCTTTAAATGTAATTTAAATCCTTCTTATGTGGGGAAATTATGCCCCATTATAGGAATCTAGTTCTTGGGGCTCTGTCAGAAAGTGCCAGCCTGGTGAAGGATGAAGAGTAGTAAAATGGCAGCAGCCTGTTGGCTAGGTTTTGGAGATAAAAGCCTGCCATGTACACTGTTAGATAAGCTTGAAAAAATGCAGAGTGCCAAGGACACAGGGTAGAGCAAAGCTGTGATTTTAAAGGCTTATTCAGCTTCCCATGGCAACATTGTCTTTCTTAGTATGAGTTCTTGCTCAAATTCTTTTGTCAGATCCAGAGCTTAAAACACCCCAGAGTAGCAGGCTGCAGCAGTATCCCTTGAATGGGCCAGAGGGATATAATGAAATCAATCCTCGTAGCAAACTACCTTTCCTATTTAATGTTTGGAGACCTTTTTAGACTCTCAGGCGGGCATCAGAGTTCAGTCAGGCTTTTGCTTGAGGAATTTGACATTCACTCTTGGATAGCTTCACAACTTCTATTCATCTGATGTTCCTAGAGGATGCATATGCTGTAACATGTGCTTGAGTAACTGCAATCGTACCCACCAAGCTGCTTCAGCAGTTGCTCATCTTGCGTTTAATTAGTGATATCGTTGTAAGAGATGACTCAATTTTGTAAATGTATGGAAATAGCCCCAAATAACCATAACAGAAATCTAATCTGGGGCGTGTTACTAAGTTTAGTACACCACTAATAAGAGAAAGAGATATGAAATAAGTGCTCAGAGAAAGACACTTTTTTAAAGGAGCCTGATTGAGGGTTGCCACTGAATTTCAGTTAAATCAAGATTCATTTTCCAGTGCTCTCAGAATACAGACTTTTAGCCCAAATAAACACTGACTAAAAGCAGGAGACTTACAAATATTGTCAGTTGTACATTCCCTATATAGAATAGTACATTCCCTACATAGAAAAGGTAATATAATCTCAGTTAAGGACCAGGATCATTTTGGATCTATGATAATATACTTGGTAAATACAACAATCACACTTCGAACCCTCTGACACAAAAAGGAGCCATAGATGCCAGTATTTCTCATGCTTGGACCATATGCTAAGTAAATTAAAAGATTAAATTGTTACATACTGGTTTATTTACAGACCCTGCAAATTGCCAACAGCGTAACTTTGCCAAATAAAACCCCAAACTCAGAAATGATGCTACTGTTCAGTCACATTTGTTTGACCTTTTTAAGAGAAACATTCTGGAGAACATAAATACCCAAATATGTGTTTTAAATATAAATCTCCCACGAGGCAAAACATCAAATCAGCTTTTCCTATAGCACTGTTGCAGACTGACACCTACCAGCTGTTGAGCTCATTAGATCGCACCAGGCTTCTCTGCTTGCTTGGCACTGCTGCACAACCTGCAAGCTGATTTAGTTCTTCGTGAGCCCAGCCTCCATCCCAGCCCCTTTCACAGTAAGCACTCATCAGTTGTCCTTTCTTAAACAAACCACTAACTACTCTTTACTGAGAGCCCATCTGCTGGAATTTAAGTGGTTTTATAACAATAAGAATGTGCTTGGATCTGTCAGCATGTGCAGGTTTAGAAGGGATGGCTTCAATTTTTCAGGTCATGTATGTAATGACAATGGCTGGCCTGCCATTAGCTCACAGGTTTAACATTTTAATGGTAAATGGACCGGTCTGATTTTTGGAGGCTAAGGGTAAATGCAGGCCCCAGTGAATTCTGCATCAGATACAAGTATAAATTCACCACAGTGAGTATTAACGCTCTAGTCAAAGCATCCCTTTTGAAACAGCAATACTGTGCTGGTGCTTCAGTCATTTATATAATAGTTTAACACTTGTGAAAAAGCTCCTAAAACATGGATGATCAAACCCCTGGTTTTATATGGACTTCAGCTGCTGCTGCACTGGAATGAGATGCCACTAGGAGAAGAATGAACAGGGGAGTTCTGCAGAGATTGTGACAGGCAAATACAGTGTCTAACTGACAAAGAAACTAGAAGTAAACATTTCAGTGCACTCATATTTGATTTGAATCAATATAAAATAACCCTTTTTTGCTTTCTTCTTTACTTTTCTGATGCAATACCTCATCACTGTTTAAGCCTTTGCGATTCTTAGCTGAAGTGTGCCCCATTTTTGTCTGATTATTTGCCCTTGCATCTTTAAACAATACTTGCATGGGGCTATTTTGTAATTCTAATAGGACACCCAAGCCTGCAAATTATAGTGCAGTAATCCACATCTGCTGCATTTAACAGCTCTCAGCCTTCAGCCTTACTCTAACAGCCCCATCTTGTGAAGCACTGCACTGTAAGTCTCTCTCAGGAGCGCCTTGCTGCTCTCTCTTCATGTTGGCATCTAATTGCTGAAGTAATCATGTGTGATTTTGTACACAAGAGAACCAAAATTTATGCAAGGGCCTCTTTCATGAAGAATACGGCTAAAAAAGAAAAAAAGACCGTACTTGGCTTGAGATCACAAGTTTTAGAAGTCTGACAAGTATTAATGGTTTTGATGGCTGTGCATTCACAAGCAGCTTTTAGCATCCAAAACAGATGTGGAAAAAAAGTGATTAAACCAACACTATGGCCAAGTAACCAGTAATTTTAAAAAGAAGGGTAAAATCCCCTACGTAAGTACAAGGGTGCCTGCATGTGTGTTACCTTGAGAGGTGCTTAAGTCCTTGACAAATGCAGAATGTCACAGCCACAACTCTAATCTAAGTAAAGGGGAACTGCCGGCTCCTATGGTCACCCTGTGAAACCACAGCAGTTTCCCGTGCTAAGCCAAACACATGTAGAGACCAAAGCCCCCTTCCAGTTCTCCTAGACAAGCACTGCCTTAAATCAGAACCCAAGGGAAGAGGATATTTGAGGTTAATTTCATCTCATTTTTTTTTCATATCCCAAGTAGTAAATTGACATGAAATTACTGTCTCAGTGCTCCAACTTCCCTGCAGTGTCCTGCAAGAGAGAAGCACATTTCTGGACAGAAAAGGCTGAACTGTTTTCATGCTAGGAGGTAGTTATTCTGTAATAGATCAAGAAATTTATGTTGGATTAGAACTGAATAACTTTAAAAGGCAAATTTTGCCGCAGACACAGATGCTGGTGTATAACCAAGATTCATGTCTAAAGGTATTTTTAGGGATGGTTATTTATTGACTGGCATTAAGGTGGCATCTAAAGACCTTATGTTAAAATCAGGACTCTATTGTGTTGAATAGAATGTAAATATTTCCAGAAAGAGACAAATTCTCTTCAGTGAGTTTTCTGCTGAGGTTATAGACAACAATTACAGAGTGGAGAGGGAAAGAGGGAAGAGAGAAGAGAGAAGAGAGAAGAGAAAAGACAGTGTCTGCTGATAAGGCATTCAGTCTGTTTCCAGAGTCTTTAGAGCTTTTATTTATCTCCAAAGAAACTCTGTAACAAACTCTAACACATTGTGCAACAGCCTAAAACCTTGTCACTCATTCAAACGCCCTCCAAATAATTTTCAAACACACAGGAGATTTTTTGTTTGTACTTTTTTAAATACTACAATACCAAGGCAGAGAGTAAAGGATTTGCAATCTTCCTATGAGTCACCAGAGAGCAAATGCAATGCGCAGCAGCAAAGATGCAACGCACGGTCTGTTAAAATAAGGGCTTTACTGTTACAGGGTGTAAAACAAAAAGTAAAAATCCCGCATTTCTTCTGTTGCCTTTCCATTGCTCCCACGCTAACCATCAGCTCACCCTAAGTGCAAAAAGCTGTGGTCACAACCCTCAACACGCAGACACAACCAGCCCTTTCTGCCCGAGCCCACAGCGTTCCGATGACACACGGCAAATACCGGTTTGTATTTCACCCTTCATGGGAGCTGGCTGGATGCACAGATCTGCCTGCACACAAACTCCGTGCAAGACCAAGATCCTGATCACAAGTTGTAAGAAAAACCCAACAAATCAAATAACCACAACACAAAAATACCCCAAACAAACCACAAGCCTTGATAAGGGAAACAGCTGTTGTTCCACTAGTAGGAAAGCATGGATGGGGTTGACCATACTGAGGGGCAGAGAGGACTTGCATAACGTGTAGAGATGTGGGACCATTGCCAACTACATAGATTTCTATCAGAACTAAACTGTGCTTCTCTGAGCAATGGAAACATCTTTCATTCATATTATGAAGTAATAAAAACCAGAACAAAACAATTATGAGTGTGGTTGGAAAAAAGGATAAATCCCAGCAAACTCAATGAAAGTTGTGGATTACAATGAGTTACCAAAACCAAATAAAATTAATGAAAGCAGTATATTCTTTGCTCAATGTTTTAATGAGGCACAGTCAATTTTTAGTATTAAGTATTTACTAGTCCCTTCCTGGCAGAAAGCAGTATTTAAAATTAATGTAACTAATCTGAAAATCAGAGAGTTAATTCTGCTAATTCATACAACAGCTTAGCTAGGTCTAATTCATTTCATAGTTAAAAACATTCTATTAATGTTTAATACATGGAGGCGCTTTTAGTAACAAACTCTTTCTAATTACTGAATCTTTCTGACTATCCTCATCTGGCTGAACGTGTAAACAAAGTTGTTCTTAAATGCTCCAAGATCCCCTTTAAAAGACTTGCATTAAAAAAATGATAGAGCTGTGCAGTCGTATAATTGTTTTAAGCCTTAACATTTCAAAGGACTTAAGAAATGCTAATTAAAACCTGATCCTACTCTTAGAGCCATGCAGACATAGCTGGTCTTTATCTCGCTTACCAGGATATACAACTCTGAACCACTCTCCTCACAATTCGGTACCAAGAAATCAACATCAAGCTCCAGCACCACACATTCCTAGATCTTTCCACCTGAAGTGATGGATAACCTTCAAGCTTTTTGAAGCTGTGGGGAATGGAAGGTTTTCTCAATTCTGAAATTCATGCTGCCCATCTAAGTGCTCACCCATTGATTGTCAGCGAATCACCTTAAATTCTGAAGTTTAAAAACTGAGACAAAGAATCATTTCTGCAAAAACATGTTAAAGGCTGTTATCCTCTCTTGGTTGGCACAAGTAGGAGCTTGCTTCCCAATTACCTGTCTGCCACTATAATGATTAATTTCAGTGCTTTATGAACAGCATATACAGCTCTTCTATGTTTAGATAAGAGATTACAAGGACTATCAATCCTTATGCTCTTGTGTACAGTATTAACACTGCCAAGAAGTAATCTATCTCTATCACGGACTAGTATTTCTAAAGTATATTAGTAGTAATTCCAACCTGCAGAAAGGATGAAGCACTGTGAGCGATCTAACCTGCCAGGTATAGCTTAGAAGTGTTTTGGGCTGGTTAAGTTTATTTCTTCTGCTAAGTTAAGGACATAATATATGAGGATAAATGGTCCGAGGAGCCTATGGAGATCTGAATTAGAGCTTGCACATGAGGCTGTTGAGTTCTCTCTTTGCACCTTTGTGCACATGAGGCTGTTGAGTTCTCTCTTTGCACCTGTGTTAGGAGGAGCAGCATGGTCTGGAAATGTGAATTTTCAAGAGGCATAGGAAAGGAGTAATACCCTGAGTTCTAAGCTTAACTCTGCCAAAGGGAATGAGTGAGCTCAGGAAAGGTATTTCATGACTCTACCCATCTTACACGAATCACAGAAAAACATTCTGGCATCTGTTGTGGCATTCACAGACTTTGTTGTTATAAAGGTCTGTATATGTGCTCAGTATTTAAACAGTCTTATGTGGAGCAGCAGACTTTAAGTGCATCAAGTAATAATACAGTATGCTGGCTGATAAATCAAAACAGCCTCTAAAAATATTATAGATATTTAGGATACATCATGTGCTATGAGGGAAGTCTCCTTGGATAAGTAGCTTTGGAATCTTCCATTGCAATGGCTGTCAGGTCCCTTTCAATCTCTTATACAAAGCTTTTCTTGACTCCTGTACCAAGGCAGCGCTCATTACTTAGCTTGTTCCAGAACTAACAAACAGCACTTTATACCCAGACAACATGTCCATGTTCATACAGTCTCCTCATAAAATCACAGATTCTGACATTTGATTTCATATTCAGACAAAAAATGTCTAAATATTAGCTCTGGTGTGCAATATGCTGTATCTCCTTTTGCTCTCATGACAGCTCATCCAGGAAAGCCACAATCAGCTTCAGCTCAGCACAGCATTTGGGAGGTTTAAAGAAATAGGAATAAACCCTTCCAAGGCAGATGACATTCTCAAAGCCAAGGAGCTGTACTGACAAGATGCCAATGTCATGTGGTCAGCACAGTGGTGAGTCCCAGCTATGCAGATGCCAAGTTCCAAGTCAGTAATGACAGCAGTGATGAAGAGCCAAATCCTGACATCCTTCCTCACTTGAAGTGATCATTTATTCTGATTAGTCTTACTGCAGCGCCAGACTGAGCTCTGTGGACTCCCATGGGTGAGCAGTGACTCCCATCAGCCACTACACTCAGGTTGACTTTACTAAGGGAATGAACTGACTCGAATGAGGCTCCTCTGGACCAGCTAAGTGCTACTCGGCAAGAAACATACAGTCAGCCTAGGAGAATCCAGCTCTGTGAGGTGTTAAACATCTCCTGTTAGTGCTCACAGAAGAATAGCACAGTTACTTTACCTAGAGGGTAGCTTAGTAGGATTTACTGATAAATCCCTAAGCAGAGCATACCCTAATGCCTGTTGAAAATCAGTGCATGGGGGGTGATTTTCAGCCGTTTGGCATTTCTTACTAGCTACACACCTACATCTTAACAGTTTGAACAGAAGGTTTACAAATGGACTTAGCACCTAAAATCCCCTTAAAGCAATGAGAAATGAAAAAGCGCAGCTCTTTTTAGGATGTGACTCTTTCAGTAAAAGCTGTTGGGATTGCCGGTGTCATGTAACAGCAGTGCAGTAGCTATAAACTAATTCCAACAGGAGGAGGAGTTGCTTCATGGTAAAGCTACCGTGTTCTCTGCTAAACATGCAGTAAATAACTCATTTCAGAGCTGCAGTTCCAAACATTTGCACGCACATGTTTTAAAGGTTTCTAAATTATTCCTAACAGTTGTATATTGGACAATACACGAATCTGCTTTCTTCTGGGTTTTTCCTCCCTCCTCCCTTTTGTGTTTATGTATCTGCTTGCAAAACCACCTCATACATAATGCAGTGCAGTAAACTGCAGCATGGAATGGCTGTGCAGCCTTGCCCATGTGTAAATAGCAAGAGAATCCATTACTCACGATGTATCCTTCAAACGCAATTCAAGTTTGACAAACACTAAACAATTTGAACCGACTGCAGAAAGCAGCGCTTCCTTTGAGTGCCTTTTAGGAAGCTCATCATCAAGCTATTCTTCAGAAATACTGGGCAGAATTAATGATTTCCATTAGGTAAATGACTGCGTGCTGAAACAATGCTGAGGTACGCCATTAAGCATTGTCTTTGGTAAGAGAGAATGTCGCTTCCCATTTCCAACATTTGTCTTGTTGGCTTGTTTTAAAGAGCTGCCTCAATCGCAGCTGCTTTGTGGTGTGTGTGGCTGGCTGTGTATGTTATCTAGCATAATGTTACTGTATGATTAGAATTTAAAACACAGCTTTTCCTTCTGTGAGGTAGCACAGACTCATTTGTTTGTGCTTTATTTACGTAACTGAAGAGCAAGTCCATTTGCTGTTAAAATAGATGTCTTATTTTAGAACATTTAAAACAATCGGCACCAGACCACCATAGGTTTAATGCATAGCATTTTTCTCCCCTACTAGCATAGATCACGAGTTACTCTACTAAAACCAGGCTCTATCCAGACAACGTTAATTTAGAAACAGGACCACTCTGTTTAAATAAAATCTTTCTTCCATTTCCACACTAAAGAGTAAACACTGCATAGAGAATGTGATTCATATTCTAAACTACCAGAACTGAAGTACTTTGCAAGAATAAGGCATGAATTACACTACTTCGAGACACTGCATGATGATCACTGAGTATTTTTCTCTTTAGCTGCGACTAGCTCCATGCGTGACAGCCTGCAGAGCTACACCAATGTGGTAGTGTGAACCGAACTTTATCAGTTTATCAGGAACCCCAATGACTTGTTTCAGGAGACTCACAGTACTGGAGATTCCACCAAGAACTTGGCTTTCCTTTTAACATTTTGAACCATGACAATTTTCCCCAAATTTGGAAATGTTAAATGCCTCAGCCAGTTCTGACCAGATTACTGATCAGATCTAAGCGATCAAAGTGTGTTTCCCACTACTGCTGACAGCAACAAGCTGCAAGGATACATCCTCTGACAAACACACATCACTGCTCCTGATGCGGCTGACAGCATTTCAAAGAGTTTCTCATAGTTTCTACATAACAAGCTGCAAAACCTCTCCATGGCCAGCTGGTAAGTTCTTTAGAAGGAACCAGAGAAGCACTGTTTCACATTGTGACAAGTAGGCAGGTAAATCTGTGCATGGTGGGAATACCTATCAGGTAGCAAGGAGTCGTCGAGAAACCACGTGCCATACTGAGTATAAAGCCCAGCCTTCTAGCAAAAGGATCTCTAGTAAATGACAAATAAGGGATTAACTGCCTGGAACACTACCTCCTCTACCTTAGTATTTATAGCTTTTCAAGTTACTAGCTCTTTAATTAACATTGAAAGATCTGAAATCACCTAACTATTGTACAGTAATTATATTAACAAATTACAGACATGAAAATTAAAATTCAGCTGCTCTAATAGTCTATTTAGAAATGAGCAAATAGAGTTGATGCTTTTCTAATAAATGCTTCTCAGATGCTATGTTTCTAAATGAAAAGAGAAAATGTACCTTTATAGCATTCCTTTAAGAGCTTCTGCCCTCATTTGGAATTAATCAGGAAATACAAACAGCACTCACAGCTTTGGAAATACCTGTTCCTTAACCTCACTCCAGTTATAACAGTTTCCTAAATTACAAACTGTATACTAGGAGAGCAATTTACACCAGAGTTCTGGATATAGTCAGCTTAAATTTCTCTCCTGTTTTCTCCCTGTCTGCATACCTACGTGCTAGTATATGTACATATACACAAGGAAGGACTACATAATGCTAACTAAGCATCAGTTATGTACACATTCAGAAATGCAGTTCTTCCCTTTCTAGACAGCCAAATAAACAAATATGCTTTCTCCTACAAAACCCAAAAGATGATGACGGCAAGCAGGCATGGCATTTGCCAATCCCTGCAAATATGATGCCAAAGCAAATGTGCGCTGTTTGTGTGAAGGACCTACCAAGCTTCCTGATTTTGCAAATGGGACAGTTCAGAATGTAAGAAGGGGAACAAGGAGGAGAACAGTCTGTGCTGGCTGATGGATCAGACGGAAACCAACCCTCCAAGCCTCCAGGTGTGATGCTGGAGAAAAGTGGCACGGGAGCTCCATATTCAGAGCTGCCTGCTTTAATCTAAGTTGGTATTCTATGATAAATGCATAGGCAATGTATGGTGTCCAAGCACTTCATGGGTGTAAACATTTTGCAGAGGCCCAGAAAAGGTTTATGTATCACTTACATCTAACAAAAGGCTAATACTGCTGATTAATGGGAGGCTGTTCAAACAGTTTACAAGACCAATACTCTGCTTAAAGTAACCACAAAGAGCTAAGTATTAGCTTTTATTTAGTTTCACTGCCTGTGTGATGATACATTGCTATGTGAGAAGATTCCTGCCTTAAGGAGATTATATATATAGTCTCATAACTTCAGAAAAGTTATTCCTAGGTTACTCCAGTGTAACAGCAAAAGCAGACATAAAAACATATTCTGCCACATAATCCAATCTTTCCATATTGAAGTGACTGAAGAACCCAAAACATGGTTTCAGGAGTCCCAAAAACATCTGTTAGTTTGTTTTAGCTCACACATAGCGGAGGTAACAGTCTGAAGATCATGCTGTAACCAGATTACTACAAGATCTATTATTAATTGTTATTGCATAAAGAGACAGCAGTATGTGTTGTGCTGAGTAAAGTACAGCAGGGAGAGGTAATCCCTGCCTGAAGTATTTTACTGTATAAATACATAAGCAGTAAAAGTGACACAGGGACCCAGCAAAGACAGCCTCTGTTTTTTTGAGATTACATTTATCTGCATCTTGGGAGACAGACTTCATTTTAGCTGATGTGACTTGACACTGGTGCCCTCCTTGGAATTAGTGCGTCATTATTTATGATCATACATATAAAATGAACACCACCCCCTCCCCCAACTGCTGCCACTGTAAATGTCAAGGTACTTGAACAGGGAAAGGGGCTGTGGCTTTGTTACCCAGTTTGTGGATCAGCAATTTGTCCGCAGTGGATGCATGAAACCAAGCCTGACACACACTGGAAAAGCTGGCAAAGAACATCCTAAGTCCACTGCCTGTTGCAGAGCAGCAGAAGGGATTGCTTGTGCAAAAGAAACAGCATCCCTATGCAGCTGTGATAAAGGAAACGACTTGCCTTATCAGGTGGGGAGGTCCTGAGAACTGCTGCTGCTCCTGTACCTGACCTGATACCCCCTCTGGACAAGTAGCTCAGGACTGAGCCACAGACAAGCCTGGAGGCAAAGCCATGGCCAAGCTGACGCATAAACACTGCTGAGTTATTTTGCTCTGTGCATCAGCAAGCTCAGTGCTCTACCACTTAGCACCCAAAAACCCCAGGGGAAAAAATCCACATGTGTAACCTTTTGAGGAACAGGTGAGGGAACAGTTGGAAGGTAGTGAAAGGAAATCAATTAAAGGGGCTTGTCTGCATCTACTGAAACATTAATAGCCTGACCAAACTCATTTGGATGCTAATGTTGCAAAGATCAAGCCGCTGCAGGACCCATTCAAGTTGGGTGAGAGGGCTGTGTTTTTTCTTAGTGATGAACGCGATCAGAGGCAAACTGAAGGTCCAACAAAGACATAGACTTAGTAGTGCTCTAGTGCTAGCAACGTACACAAGACACAGTACCTGAGAAACACTGAACCTCATGATTCAGTGGCTGATGAACCTACAGAACTGCCTTGTCTCGACTGCTATTCAGCAGATTTGTATTGTGTGCACTGGTGGGAAAGATCAGTGCACAATATTTAAATTGCTGGTTTACTGCTTTTGGATAAGACCGAACAGAACAACTAAAAAGCAGTGCATTCACAGAGAAGCTGGTCCTGAAGCCTTCTCAGTAGCGCAGCCTCCTGCAAGTAACCCATTGGTTCCTATGTTTAAACTTTTGGGGACAGAGTTCCCTGTATATTTTACAAATGTGAGCAACTGTGTACAGCTCTCTTTCTAGTAGTATGACAAAGCAGCCTTAATAGTTCTCCACTGTCTCAACTCATACCTGCAGCAATGATCAGGAGAAGAAATCAAATCACTCCTCTTGACTACAACCTCGTCCTATTTCTAGGTGATTAATAGGAATAGGATAAGCTGTGAATATGCTGGCCCCTACTCCCTGTTCCTAAACCCCATGGCTGGTCCTACTTATAACCCTTACTCTAGCTGTATTCCATATTCTAGTGACCATTGTCCAGAAATATTTTACACTCTTCGTATTTCTTCATGCCTAAGATGATACAGGAATAAACCGAGTCCTTAAGATACTACTACATGAAGATTTCAGCTTGACCAGAAGCTTGATCAGTGACCTCCATCTACCATCGAAGAAACTGAAAACATTGACCTGGAGCAGTCTCAATCTGTGTTTAAGATACTTCAACAATCCGCTTTGAAAAGCCTGTGAATGAATATGAACTATGTTGGCTGAGATCTTGGTATTTAGAATATCGTATCAGCAGTTCCATTCCCTTACAGAATCAATAGATTCATATAGGGTTTTTATGTCCTTTTTAAATAGCTGGAATTAGTCACTGATGTGGGCAGGATGCTATACTTCCTGGGTTTCTATTCTCATTAGCAACAGTCAGTCCTGAGCATCCCATTGGAATGGTGATTCACAGGGCAAGCAGCATGCTAGGTACAGTATCACTTCTTAAGGATCTAATCATGATAGATTCTATCCCTCTACTTTTCCCACATCCCCAGTTCCTTCTTCCAACCCGCATCTTTCACTTCACTAGCAGAGTCATAAAACAGTATCCTCAAATAAAGCTCAGCCTGGTGCTACTGAGAGTCATTAGTGCCATTTGGAATCCAGAGGGTTGGTAAGTTACAGGCACTTGAAGAAGACCTTAAATCTTAATGAATGAAATTCAAGCACAATGGACCAAAAAAAAAAATCAAAGCAAAAAGGCGGCTGTGAACTCTTCTCAAGATTCTATCCACCCCCATACACATGACCAGCCACAGCTGAAATGAGTAGTGAAATGTTTCCCTTTGGACCTAAATGCTACCTTAACTGCTTTTAATTATTACAGTTAAATGCAGAAAAGTTTTAACTGTCAGCTTTAAACAAGATAACTGGAGGGAGTTGAGATCAGGAAAAGAAAGAATTAAATAAGCTTTCTGCCTTTTCCAATCTGTATTGCTTTTCCACCCAGTGCCCTGGTCTTTTATCCTCCTCTGTGTCTTTTCAAGAAGGTTCATTAACAAGCATCTTCAGAAAGAATAAGAAAAGAGGATGGAGCATAGGATTGCTGGCAGATTGAAAAGCCTGTCTACAGCATTTCAGGAAAAAAAGAATTCTGACAAGGTTGGGATTTCTATATTGCTCATAAACAATAACTATTTTAAAGGTGTTTTGCTTGTTTTTAATTCAAGAGTTAACATGGAGACTTACTCAGGATATTCTCTTTGACAACTATGTAAAAGGACTATGCAAATCTGTGCTGGTACTTGGCTTCCTGATGAGAAGGTTCCCGGATGACACACGATTATATCAAGGAGTCAGTCAGTCCCTGGTTTCTGCAAAATCCAGGAAAATCACAAAGACCTGATACACAGGTCTGTGGAATTCAAGCCACAGGCTGCACTGTAAGTCAGTCAAAATAAGTGATCTAGCTACACCTGAAGATCTGTACCGGGTTATGAGCAGAGTAAAGGAACTGGGTTTCAGCTTGCCATAGCCAGTGAATCAACCTTTTAATTTCTTTGTATCTTTTCTGAAGTTAAAGTTTAAAAAAGAAAAAGGATCTGCAACTCTTTCTACTAAGCAGTGATATCTTGCTCTCAAAACACTGCCTGAGTTCTTTTGTGCATCCTTGGGCTTTTCCAGTATTTCATTCTGTGGATTCATTTTTACATGGCAGGCTTTCTCAGATGAGCTTTATGGAAGGACATTATTTCCTTCTCTTTTTCAGAGCATACACCAGGAGAAGCTAAAACCAGCCTTGTAATTTTCTAGGCTAACAGCGTTCCATTGCTTTATCTCTCAGTCAACCTAATAAACCAGGACTGAAAAGTAGCAGTGTAATGGGCAGGAAAGACAGAATGAATCAGCACCAAAAAAAAACATCAATAAGGACATATACCTGGCCACACATTAAGAAAGTT
The DNA here is from genome assembly GCA_009867235.2 of Psittacus erithacus. Lineage (NCBI taxonomy): Eukaryota > Metazoa > Chordata > Aves > Psittaciformes > Psittacidae > Psittacus > Psittacus erithacus. Next base: position 98,196 of record WYDI02002754.1, on the reverse strand, counting down.
AATGTGTGATTAGGTCATTCAGGACCTGCAATTTTCATTCTTTTAACCAAAGGCATAGTCACAGACCCAGAGTGCCCACATCTGTCTTCAAAAGGTGCCATTAAGGATTCATTAGAGGATAGTCAGCATAAAATCACAGAATCACAGAATGGTTTGCGTCAGAAAGGACCGTAAGATTGTCTAGTTCCAACCCCCTGCCACGGGCAGGGACACCTCACGCTAGACCATGTTGCCCAATGTTCTGTCCAGCCTGGCCTTGAACACTGACAGGGATGGAGCATTTACCACTTCTTTGGGCAGCTTGTTCCAGTGCTTCACCACCCCCAGAGCAAAGAACTTCTTCCTTATATTTAACCTGAATTTAACTCTGTTTAGGTTCAAACCCATACATACATAAACATGCACCATTGAGTTCGGAAGGAGTAAGAATACAATCAAAGATTTAACTAAACTTATCAAAATTTTAACTATTTCTACTGCTGGCTGCAACTAGTTCTAAAACTACAGCATCCCCTGAGTACTGCACAAAAGGCAGGCCTACTTATTGTTATGGGAAAAGAAGTACATTAGCAGGCATGTCTTTTAGTATTTGGATTACCACTGTGCCACCCATTAGTGAAATCATAAATATTTAGAAGAGTTAAGCTATTATATGCGCTGGGGACATAAACATCCTAAAGGTTCCAGCTTGCGCTGCCGTCATTAGGACAATAATATTTTTACCAAAACCAGCTATGTTTTCACCTAGTTAAGAAAGCAGCAGTATGATATTTGCTCACCCTTCCAATTAGGGAGGAAGTAGATATGATGTAGAAAAGTTTATTTGGATCATACTCTGCCTGACCTTTTAAGGTTGCTGCATTCTTATTTACTGCTTCTTGGATTTCCACAAATTAATATGTTTATTTTTGCTAGAGAGATAAACAAAACCAAATCCATAAACATAGATTTCTTTGCCCTGACTTTAATGTGAAACATTTACAGTTTCACTCACACCACTTAATGCCCGTCTAGCAAATGTACTTGCAGGAGGAAACACACATAAACAAACTACAGTCCCTTGGGCGCCTGTGTGGATCCTGATCTGGGACAACAATTTGTTGTGCTAACTTAGGAGTCTGAGCGCTGATAAAACCAGCTCGTTGTCCTCAAAAAATATACTTACTTTAGCAAGATTACAAAAGGGGCATATAATTAGGTTGAAGAAGTCTAAGTTAAAATTCTCAGTATAATGATCAACAGTCATTCATGACCTTTCTCGCTGCATCAAATCCTGGTTTTCTTTCAGTGTACTCAATTCTTTCCACTTACCCCTGGTCTTTTTAATCACTGAACCCTACTCTATGTACTAACCCTCAGGAATTTCCAACATATTATCTATTATGTTATCAGGATGCTGACTTCAGTGGCTTTTTTATATGTGACTGTCACAAAGCTAACGAAATACGTAATTACATGAACCCAGCTTTTCTGGTAGCATTAGTTCCATATTAGGAACCACTTACATTAGTCAAAACCAAGGAAAATGCCACTTTTTTTATTCCAGTGGAAATAGAATTTAAGCTGTCTCTTCTGCAAAATACATTTTCTTTTAAAAAAGCACCCTATATGTGCACTAGACTGTATTTTCTAGGTCAGTGATGGAAACAGCACCCAAGATGACCCAGAGAAGTGCATTCAAAGGTAGGATCTCACAGACTTTTGCCATCTAACTTTCATGCTTCTGCAAGTGCTTCTGGTACACCAAAATTGAGCCTGTTCTTTGCCATCCCATAACAGCCTTTCTCAGAATTTATAAAGCAGGGAGAAAACAGTCTTGTCTACCTCATTTGGGTCCTGCATCATTGCCAGGGGCTCTTATGTGCCAGATAATGCACATTTAATAGGTATTAAACACTTGGAAAAGAGAGAGCAGAGAAGCTTAATTAACTCTGTTTAAACCAGTAGAATACCTGCTGCATTTTAGCCCTCTAAGATGCTACTAAAATAATAACTATAAACATCCAGAGGAAAGACGCTAGGTGGGCAAGAACAAAAGGAAGATGTACAGACACAGAAAATGTACTTAATAATGCAATCATATGTTGAAACAGTGACATTACCATAGCAGATGCTGGAAGGATGGGAATGCCTTTACTGACACACACCTAATTCCTATCATTTGTCCTGTTGCCTAGTTTACAATATGCAATTGCTCCAAGGCACCATCTGAAGTATCTGTGATGGAAGGTCAATCCAGAACTTCTGCTAAAACCCAGTCTTGTTCCCACTGAGGACCCAGGAAAGAGATCAGAAATCAGACTGAGCTACAAGGATGCAGAAACATCAATGTCCACGTTCTATCACAAGAATGCAATAAAGCTAAACAATGGCTGTCACTGATGTGAAGAAGTAAGCCATGTAATTGCATGGCATGATTCTTGAAGAAACTACACCTTTCTGGGTGTTTAAAGTGAAGACGCGCTTCTGAGATGTACTACAGGCAGCTGAAAATCCCAGATGCTATTGGCTTCCACCAAAAAAGGGCAGGCATCACCATGGTGCTTAAACCGTAACACAGAGAATGGAGTTACTGAAAAGTCAAGTCTCAAGATTGTCATGAGAAAACTTAATCCACCTTTGAATCTTACTTCTTTTAAAAACAAATAAAATTTAAATACTAAGGATGAACTCTGAGTCTGTGCTTTAAGACATCCAAAGGGAAAAGGCTTTATTAGTTTTGATGGCCTTTGTTATCAATGAAGCCTACAAACTCCTAACCAGTTGGATTAGTATGGATAAAAGCTCAAGGTCTGATTCTCTCTAGGCAAATTAGAGAACAGCACCACAGATTTACATTTTCTTGTAAATATAAAGAACCTTCATGTATTGAAGAAGTAGGATACCCTGAACTGACAACAAAGGCTGTTATCTATAACAATCCCAGTGCTACACAGGTCTCAAAACACACATCCTTCCTCTGTACTTACAGGAGTAACACGTACTAGATCACATACTTGCTGAATAGAGTGAGTACACTAGCTGGACTTGGAACAAAAAATGACTAGTGCGCTCTGTTTTCTTTTGTCTTCATTGTTTAAAAAGAGGCGTGAGAATTGTGAAATACATTTTCAGGTAGGAACACTTGGAAAGTTATCCATGCATAGAAAATAGGCACTAACTGGCTGTAGGCAAAGATCCAGATGCTTACTCCAAACACACAAGCACTGTATAATGTGGCCAATTAGTTTCAGTTAGTTGTTTTGTAGCAAAGTACACTTACAGACGGGAGTATATATCTGGTCCCCTGGCTAGTGCGACTAGATCTGTGCTAGCAATTGTATTTATAGACACAATTCTTTTCTGTGTATCTGCTTTCTTTTTGGCCTCTTTTTGATTAAAAGGATTGCAAGAAAATATACTGCACCGTGTGCTTGTTTACTTGCACACCACTGGAGAGGTCAGTGAGTAGGCAGGAAAACCTATTCCCTGATGTATCCATCGATAATTGATTTTAAATAGTGATCAATAATTCATTTGATAAACAGTACTCTGACATTCATAGCTGCAGCAGTAGCAAATGAAACCTTGAAAATTATTCAAAACCAGCTGTCCAAAGTCACAGCAGTTATTATATGTCAGGAATATATAGAAAGACAGTAATTCATTGAGGCTTTCAAACACTGCCACATATTTAAAATACAAGACGTATTTTCCCCTAAACTGATCAGAAGTTGCTTTATGTATTACTATGAATACGTAGGGAGAGCCACCGCTTCCCAATAACAAATGCTTTAATGGAAAGTATGATTAGTCAAAAAAACCTATTAAAACTCACCAAAAGAACAGTATAAATAACTTCACTAAAGTTACGCAAACCATGACCTCAGGTTTATAATTAGAAATCCAAAATAATCTGACTTCTATACATTTACACCTGGCTTTCATAGCAGAAAATTGATCAAAGTATTGTCCCTTCTTTTTTTCTCAGGAAGATGATAAAGTCCTAAACCATCAAGATTATTACAGGCAACAATAAAAAAAAGAATCCCATTATTAGTTTTCTGGAGCAAAGGAACTTTTTACAAAATTGAAAAAATTCTGCAGGATATATCAATTTTGACAAATTTCATTTCAAGACAAAGCAATAAGACTGAAACATACTGATTGTAAGAGTGAAATAGGTCCTCTGTGTTTCTAAATGGTATTTCCATTTGGTTTTGTTTTGTTTCCTATTTATTGTATATACAGAATTGTACATATCGTATACAGAAACCTGTACATACGGTACATTGTGATGATATAAATATCAACTTGAAGTCCAAAAAAGAGTTCACACCCCTCTTAACACCATAGCAATATTACAGCACCAGAGTGGAAGGTTAGGTTTCAGAGAAATCCCTCACTATTTTCCTGCTGACTAGCTTTTGGCAAGAAGGATGTAGTAGGTCCTCATTGTGAGTTTCTTCACTCACTCCTTGCATTGCATAGGAGATAGATTTTCTGGAAATGCTGAATTCTAGCCCAGACTCCAAAGGCCCAGGCAACTTTTAGCAGGAAAACCTATGCCTCTGCGGTACTATTATAATTTCTGGATACTTTTTTCCACTCCATTTTACCCTATTCAATGGGATGTGCTAATTAATGTTATTTTTATGTATTCTCTGGAGTGACAGACTTGCAAGATGGCCTTTCTCCCCCCCTTTTTTCCTTTCTGTGGAATTCATTCTGTTTTCCTCTGCCAGAGCTGCACCACTAGCAGAGTATCTTAATGGGGTTTTAGAATGAACAGTGTTCACATGCATAAAGTAGATTTGCACAAAAGGGAGTATACTTCTCTTTCTTGTCAAACCCTTGAAGTGTGCTGCTTCAGTATCTTGAAGGATGAGAGAAAAGAAAAGAAAAGGAAGGCGCAACCACTGTGAACTTTGATGATGCACATTTGGTACCACAGCTTCTCTCAACTTGGCTTAGCTTTAGAAGCTACACATTTTTAGAGCAGTTTTTCACACAGAGAAGCACACATCTGCATAGAGTTTCACTGCAACTGTTAGAGAAAGTTTTAGATTGCCCTTATCAGGTGTAATCCCAGATGAGAAAACAAAGTAGTACATCAAAAAGAATCTGATGAAGTATTTCCCATGTCATGAAGGTAACAGCGGTATACAACTGCTGGCTTCTGGTACAAAAGCATGCCAAGAGCATGCTTATCAAAACAACCGGTTTGAGGACGGGGGAAGATTAGTCTTAGCATTTCAGGTGGCCTATTCCTGCAGTGCTAGAGGAATTACAGAAATTACAGCAAGTGTACTAAGAGATGCCCTTAGTGACAGTCTCCATGGGAAAAACTACAGAGAGATGATCTAATATCATTAGTTCTAAAATTACTTGAAATTTAATAAAATATGGCTCCGAATTCACTGGCAGGGGAAGTGGCTGAAACCCCCAGCTGTTACTCTTTCATCACTGCCCAAACCTGTCTCACAAGCCCCTGGTTTGCAGCCCTGGGAACACCCAGTTTCTTAGAAGCTTGCCAGATTTAATAGCCTGGAAAACTCAAAAACCTAATTACAGACACAAGCTGGTCACAGACACTATCCATTATCCACACATGGAATTACACAATATTCTGTCAAATTCAGCTTTGTTGCGTGCACTTACTAGACACCTCTGTGTTTCATTGCCATTCCTCTAGCGTGCATTTGATTTGTATGGACCTACAAGATAAGCTGCACCTTCCAAAATCTTAGTAACAAACAGCACCTTTGGGAACAGTGCTGTGTGTGTGAACCAAGGCTGTATAGACTGACCTGAGAGAATCTGCCACCACTGACTTAGGGAAAAACATTTGTGGTGGGGAAATGAAATGTTTTCAGCTACCAGCAGTACCCAACAAGTGCACAGCCAAGCTGGGTCCCCATCTGATTGAAACTTTCCTAAATACTGCAGTCACCTCTTGATAGTCTCGGTTCCTAGCAGACTCCATTATAGGAAACTCAGTGAAAGAGGGCTGGCAGGATCACTCCATCAAACACAACTAACACATTAACTGCTTTCTTTCCAAGGTTTCATTGTGCTCTTTACTTACTCATTTGATTAAAATAGTCATACTCATCAGCACAGAGCATTAACTACCCGCTGCTAATAACAGCAACAATTATCTGTTGAAAACATCACTGGTGTTACGGCTTTGCACAACCGTCTGTCTGTCCTTGGTGTGTTTAACAAATGCTTATCCAGACTGATATTGACTATATATTTCTGGTTTACTGCTGCTTTTGATTTGACAGTTGCTGGCAATTCTGCTGCTGATTTATTTATCTGTTGCACCCCTGCTGTTTTTTCAAAGCACTACTTCCACAGAGTTCCCAGGCAGTTCAATATAACCTGCCTCAATCAACTTTCCTATTTTCTTTCTCTCTTTCAATAGTCCTAAAGTCCCAGGCACCCATTTTTCAACTAAGGACATTCTTCTCAAAGGGTAATATATACTATTTTTTAAGAACGCTATACTGCTTTACCTGTAACAGGAAAGTCATCTGGGGATAGCTTCAGAGACTACTGCATGACAATTACCCTCTTTCAGATGGGGAGTCAGAAGCAAACTCAGTAGTGCGAGGACATTTGTTAGTCTCTTACGCACTCTTGTGTCTCTGCAGCCATCAATGTTCAGAGAAGGGAATACCAAAAAGGCTGCAATTTAGAAACCCAAGCTCGCAAACAAAAGCCAAACCAACCAGCTATTTATAGCCTGCCTGTAGCGTGACAATATCTAATCTGTGCAGTACTTGCTTTCTCTCCAGCAAAGCTCAATGCTATTCAAAACCAACACAGAATAATGAATGACAGTATGGCTGCTCACAAGTTTCCACCAAAACAATTCAAAAAACTGAATTAGATTTTCAACACAAAGATCCTGCAATCCATTACAGTGATGTAGGCATTATAAGAATTAAAAATTGCACCATTTAGCTTGCATGAACATTACTTACAGACTATCAGGGACTATTATCCCACAACAATATCCATTCTTCCTAGACAAGTTTCTTTTTCCTGCTGTTTTTTAACAAGACCAGTTTCTTTTCTTCAGCGAATGAGTAACAGTTAAACAGACAGTAATTTCTAAACTTGGAAGCTTTCACTTAATTAAGTTTGTAAGATTTAAGAACAAGTTTAGGTCAAAGACCAAAACAGGCATCCAAGTAAACAAGTTCCTGTGAGAATGCAATTCCCAGCCTGTATGTAAAGAATAACTGAATAAGGACAAAATTCTTCTTCACAGTTGCATACAATCTCGGTGTTTTTCTGTGTTGGCTTTCCCTACACATTTTTGTTGCTTGGACTAGGTAAAATCATGACTTTAGACTCAGAGGACAAATGGGTACTTCAAAAATTCTAGTTCGTTAAACCTTAGTCTCAGATAGAAATGGCATATGGAAAATAAACAGTCCCCCAAACACAGGGTGGCCTTCCTCAGCTGTGATTTGTTTTGATCCCAAAACCTCAGTCTCTTTGTCTCCTGTCAAGGCAGCAGGACATACAGCAATGGGTCCAGCCCTCTCCAGACTATTAGCTGAAAAACCACGTCGGTCTGCGTTTTTAATGCTTACCCAATTCTTCCTGCTCCCTACAGTCACGTCTTGAAAGCTACAGCTTTATCATCCTTAATGGTTGCTGACAGTTCCATTAGTTGAACCTTAAAACCATGTTCTTCATATGCACTGTGAATGTTTGCCACAAAATCCTATAACCGATTATGTCCCATTTATCTGATTTACACACATTTGCTCTAATTATATAATTAAACTTAAACACAGCTATTGCCCAAAGGATAAACTGTCCTAAGCTATTACAGGAAAAACAAAGACCATCATAAAACTGATCCATTCTGACTTGCGCCGCTGGAGGAATTAGGGACTAAAGTCTGTTTTGAGAGAAACTGGAAAGAAGCAAGAATGAGACTTTTCTCTTGTATCCTGGCAGGCCTTATTTCCAGAGTTTTTACCTTGTTGTCCTTTCACTGTATATGTCTGTAGGCACATGATACCTACAGCCATGGGACAACTGCAGAATGTCCAGCTCTGGCAGTTCAGGGCAATAAGGCAAAACCACCAATTTCCCAGGACCATTCTCGCATCCAGGCTGATCAGAATGACCCAGTTTCCACATTCCCAGATTTTGACTGTACAGTTCAAAAGTCACATTTTTACTACTATTTGCAATTTCTACTTAACATAGGAAAAATCCATTCAACTCTTCCATTATTCAGGTGTTGGGGTTTTTTTTCTTTCTAATGTAGAAAGTAGCAGCAAATTACCAAAACCCAGCTTTTAAATACTGACAGGGTTGAAGAATGCTCCCCCTCCCACCCTTTCCACAACTCTCCAATCTGCATGTGAACAGGGGTAGAATCTTGCACAGTGTTTGTGTAGTTTCCATGGAGAGGTGCTTTCCATGACAGCCAGATGGCAAGTAAAGCTTCTTGCAAGCTGCATGTCTTACCCACCTTCACCTCTGCATGGCATTTACACCCACAGGAACCAACCCACCTTGTCAGAGCAGGCATGGCCCCATCCCAGGCGATGAGCACGGAGGGAACCAGGCCACCAGCAAGCCATTTCGGAGCAGTGGAAGTGTGCTAGAAGGCGGCACTCACAACCACCACGGTTCTGCTTGATCACCAAACCTGTGTGCTCCTCATGCTAGAATTTGCTGAAAACCAGCTTCAACTGCTTACCTTTTATGACATGCATCTCAACCTACCTGACACCAGGTAGTTCTGTTCAGCAACAAGAACTAGTGATGTTAAAAGAGCTGCTACTCAACCCTAGTATTCTACAGTGCTTAATCAAAAATCACTGAAATCAAGAAAAAAAAAACCCTGTAAACAATCAAACCTGATGAAAATAAATGAACGTTTTTATTATGCGGCTGGCTTTTTTCTTTTTCCTTCTCCTCTCCCAATCCCACGCACATCTGACATTTCTATTAGGCTGCTGAATATTTGTGAAGTCAAAAGCATCAATTTTTCAGGCTTGACGGTTCAGTATATGATATTTTTCAGTGTAAACAAATAGAAAAAGATTTTTATTGCCTCTTTATCCAGGCACCTCAAATACCACTCTAGTTCCAATAATTTATCAGATGCAGACTCTGAAAGTGAGTTTGCCTGAGATCCAGAGTTTGACAATGAGAACAGGATGCATGCTTCCTTATTTCATGCTTACTAGGACTTCGGTGCAAAGACAATTTGGTAAAAATCAGAATGTGGCCACTTCTCCCTTCAACTGATCATGATTTGAGAAACACCTTCATTGCAATAATTTGTCTCACATTTACTTCTAATTTGTCTGTTCACAAGGCCACATGAAATAGCAAAAATGGAGAAACTGGGAGTTCAGGGTAATGCATCCACATAAGCAAGGTTTTGTTTGTGTGTTTTTGTAATGAGCTCACCAAAACGCCTAAGCTGCAGATGAGTTTAATTAAAGTCAATGGAGCAAACAGATTAAGCACTTAAGTGTGCTATCTTTCTGGCTTACAAAACTTGAATGAGTCAAATCATTAAACATTAATTTGCCTGAGATTATGTAACATTGGCTATGGAAATACTTGGGCCTCACCTCCTCATCCCATCTTTGTATCAGAATTGTTTATAGCACCTCTCACTGCAGGAAAAAGCTGCATAAAACAAAGTCCAAACTTCCAGAGGAAATGTGGAAGCAGTCGGGGCCCTTTTGCTACAGGTCAGCCCTCAGGGACCAGCCTCCCTGTGTCTTCACTGTCCCCTGTGGAGCATGAGTATGGAAATGCGGGTAACATTTCATTTGTGACTCAAGTATTATACCAGAGCCTTTATTTTAGATGTTATTTCAGTCATTTTCAGATAATTTGCAAATAAGAGTGTTACATGTGTTATTATTAGTTCTTAATGCTACTGTCATCCAGCCTCCATCTAAACAGGGTGATCAGAGCTTGAGCCAGGGGCAGTTTACTCCCTGCAAAGGCTGGAGGTTACTTTACCTGCCCACACACAGATGTGCATCATTGTGCACAGTCTCTTCTTCCACTGCTGCACATAATGCTGGAGCATTTGGTCCCTGGCCTCATCAGGGCTGTGCTTCCTGTAGTGCCTCATGCTGACTTTTTCAGTGCAGACACAAACCCCTCCTTTTGGTTGAGCTCCAGTGTGAGAAGGGAGCTTCTGCTTTCCTAAAACATCAAAATCCCAACACATCAGCTCTGTCTGGGAACTGCAGGTCACTGGGGAGGCTGCAGGACTCCCCATGAGCTATGGGCTTCCCAGAAGGAAAGGCAGCTTGCTTTTAGACAGGTAGCTATGCGCAAGAATTGTAATGAGCCCGTTTCTGGTCCAAAAAAAAGTGTCATGCTCCAGCATTTCCACATCAGCTCCTCCCAAACCAACTACTGGATTTCAACTTTGGATACTGTGCCAGACATGGAGTATGATAAATACAATATAAAACAAGATACCCACCAGTGAACCAGCCGCTCAAGACATACAATACCTCCATGCTGCCAATGTCTTGTGCCACCCATCCTTGAAAAATGATTATGATTTTGTCACATTCTTCGTTAAAACTCGGGCACCTCACCCTGAGCTGGATTAGTTTTCTCTAGGTTCTGCCTGTGTGCAAGTACTCTTCCCCCATTTCCCTTTGCTGTTATTCTTTTATGCTTCTGAAGTGAGAGAAAGGAGCAGCCAATTTTATCCTGGCTCATTTCTAACCTTTTAAAATGTTACCGTTCAAAGTACTTATAGATTTTTATGGTTGCCAGCAACCTTCAGAGTGAGACTAAGAAGTGTTATTTCTTCTTCTGAGAAAGTTACTGAGCCCGGGAGCCCCCAGATTCATTTCATTACAGAGACTGTTGACAAAATTATCTCAAGATTTCCCCTGGGGCAGTGAGCAAAATTAACTGTATTTTATATGACAAAAACGTATTGTGTTTGCAAATCTCATACACAAAATATCACTCACTAATGAGATAAAAATTCTGCACTGTCATAGCCTATCAACAGACTCTCTAGAAGATTGGTTACTTTACATCACACCTTGAAAGTTAATACTTCCACATTTAGGTCTCAAAATCATATTTGTTTAACAGAGTTGTTTTTCTGCGTGCAGCTTGGAGACCAACACAAGCGCTACCGATCTCTGCATTTTTGTCAAGTTCTGACTTGTGTGTAAAAAATAGCATCTTGAGTACCACAGAAAGCTTAAAACCATCGGTTTTTAACTGATTTCAAGCACTGTCCTAATGTTTTAATTCTCCCATCTACTTCCCTGGAAGCTACATTAAGACTTTGGGGAAAACCTGTTCTTAATACAGAGCCTCGACTTAAGCCATTCTTGTATCTGTGCATTCAGTACATTTACTGACAGGGATAAATGACTGAGTCATCTCCTCGCCTTTCTAGACTGCAAATAATTCAGTACTATGGGGTTTTGCCATATCAACCCCACCCAGATAACACCAGCTTTTGCTGTGCCCGGTGACTTGTCTTGTCAAGTCTCCCCTGTCCCAGGGCATCAAGTCCAGCTTATCAAGAGATTTCTTCAGCTCTTGCATGGTTTGCACTCACTGCTTTCTGTCGGGTGAATTGATACTTGTGACTGAGGATTAATAGTAGCTTGTCAAGCAAGTGACAACCAGCGCTCACAGGCAAGGTTGTTGGCTGTAGCTACTTCCAGTAAAGGCTCCTTGCTAAACTCCCAAAGTAATTATTTTTCCTCGTGCCTTGAAATCAGACCGCAAGTAGAGACACAGGTCCTCTGTGACACAGGTCCTCTGTCACGCTTCACTTCCAACCCTCCCCTTCTTTCTTTCATACATTAAAATCATCCTTTCCAATCATGGTGCTTTTCAGCGTGCTCTAGCACCATATGCACAACATACTGCCTATACAGATCCACTACACGGGCTATGCATGGTGGCTCATTCATCTGGGAACAAAACATTAACATCATCAGTTCCTACTGCTTAAAGCATTCAGAAGAGTAAATTACTGCTCAGTGGAAAATCCAGAAAAAACCTTAAACAGAATGCTTTGAGCTTTAAGTTTAGTCTGGAATGAGCTTTTAGCATTCCTTTGCTGTTTATGTTTAACTTTTCTCCATTTCCATTCCCCCCATGCACCTTCTCTTTTGGCTCACTAATTAATCAGTAAAGTTAATCATTCTCCTCTGTAAGGAATGCACAGAACAGATAAAAAGTCACAGGTTCTTTCTGTTCAGTTTCAAATACAAGAAATGGCTTCTTAGCGTGCTCTAGAAACCCCACGTCTATGCAGCGAGCTCTATACAGCTCAGTACTCCCAGTCCCAGGTTTGTAAGGGATTTTAAACACAGATTTTAGTGGAAGACAGGGAGATGTCACTGAAAGCCACCACTATTACTTGTCTTGCCATGAGCCGAGAGACCTTTGTTATTCTTTGAGCTTTAGAGGTGAAAACCCATCAACCATCATTGCCATCAATGACCCGAGTGCTGGTCAAGATGCAGAAGTGCATTTCACTAGCACAGGTTATTTTTGGCTACAACAAGTAGTTATTTCCCTCATAGATAACGAAAGACATCCTTACTGTTATTTCCATCTTGTAGTTTAAGTAATTCCAGCAAAAGGAATGGGATTAAAGCAAAATATTAAAATGCTTTATACTTGTGCAGGGTCTTTCATCCCAGAACTTTAAAAGCTTTTTTGTAGATATGAGCTAATTCTCACAATACTCTTGTGAGACAAAAATTATTGTTAGCTGCTTCAACCAATATCCTGGATATGACTTCGGAGATACTTTTTCTATATTTTCTCTCTTTTTCTGTGCTTTTTCACTTAATTGGAAAATAAGCATTGGGGATACTCCAATCACACAGAGAACGTATTATGTTGTTTTCCTTTTTTAAGCAATGCAACATTCACTGTGCATACCCTGCGTTTATTTGCTGTAAAGAACCTGTTTCCTTAAATTAATGAATATGTAAAAATGCCAATATTAGGATCTTAATTCTTAGTTGCATGTTTGAGCTTTGTTGCATGGAGAGTCTAAGAAATTCCCTATTTCATGTTACAGGGTCATTTGTGTAATGAGTATTTGGGAACCTCCTGAGATCGGCTGAGCTTTCTCACCCCTTTTTATCTAAATTGAAATTGTAGCAGAGGCACTTCACAGAAGCCTCAAATTACTGAAATGCTAACATGCACCGAAGTGCTTTGTTAAAGAGAGCTGGATCCAAATATATGCCTCAAACTCAGAGTATGCACATTTACTTATCACAGGGAAAAGGCAATTAGCCCAGAGCTGACAACATTCCCATTGATTTAAGTCATGGAACACAAGGCTTCTAGGGCTAGTCTTTCTTGCAGTGAATTACTAGTTCTTCCTCGGGAATCCCTTCTCCCTCCTTCCCATTTTATTACTTTGCATTCTGCTAAAGCCAGTTGAATTTTCCATTTGGTACTTCTCTGCTTAGCCTTAATTTAGGAACAAGCCCCAAACCTACAGAAAGGCATTGCATCCGCAAGGTTGTCATTCTCTGGAGATGATGCTGAGACTATCTGTACTGATTCTAGCTGCACCATTGTGCTTCCCGTCTCTGCATAGTTGAAGGACCAGTGGTTGAGGGTATGGTCTCTGCCAGCACAAACATCTCATCTGGCTTGGTGGGCCCAGTTCTGTGCTGCAGGTACCCCACCTTTTGCAAACAGCAATAGCACTCTTCAACCCCAGTGATTAATCTAAGCCAAAATCATGAGGGACAGAATTCAACCCCAGACTAAGTAAATACAATTGGAAGAGTCTTGAAAACAGTAGCAAAGTGAGCATAGGAGAAGTCTTTCTAGAGCCCAGCGCAGAGGCAGTTCAAAAAGAAATTTACAAGCTATTCATCTACATTCCCATGCACACCAAAAATCATTAACAGTTATCTCTTTAGACGACTAACAAGCTTCACAGAATCCCAAATCTCCTAGAGATAAGGTAAGACTATTTTCAACGTGAAGAAGCAGCTTTACCAACTTAATGCTGTGCCTTATCTGCTCTCTCTCCCAGGAGGACCTGGGTCCCTAGGAGCAGGGTTCCTGCGGATCACCAGTATGGTTCTACAGGTAGCCTCAGCAAAACAACCCCATCAACCTGAGTGCTCAGAAGCTTCTTCCTTAGTAGTGATAAAACTGCAGTTGAGTTATGCCTGAGTGTACCCTGCACTGAAAATATAGGAGACTCTGCTCAAAATACAAAACATTACTTTGGTTCTTTACAGAATAAAACCAGTACACTGACATGATAGCTTCTACGAAATGGATGGGGAACAGAAGCAAACTCAGTTGGTAAATAGAAAGGAAACACAAGAAAACTCATGGTCCTAATTCTGACCTGTTTTATTCTGCTTTTCCATCATCATTACTCCGCTGAACCTCTGTTATCTCTGCTTTCTATCACTGCAAACAAGAGCCATATGTAGTTACAAGGATATGGAAGAACATGGCTCTGTCCTGGCCTCCCATATTCAGTCTTTCATTACTGTGTGATTTGCCAGGCATTAGAACTTCCATACTGATGGTCTTGCTGGTCTCATGCTGCAGTGATTGCTGTCTATAAGAAAGCTAATCTTTTCCATAAGGGTTTTTTTCACTCTGTATTCAAAGATTAAATGAGAAGTTGTTTCTATGAGCACTACTGCCTAACATCTCTGATTATCAAAAAATGAGTGTGTGTTCACAGCAGATACTTCTCTAAAAGCAGAACCACAATTTAATTAACTACTCTACTAATAAATTCCGAGCAGGAATTACAAGTGGTTCAGATTAATGAATTGGTATTCACGGCTCTGGGAATTTCTTATGCCCTGCTGGTTTTAACTTCAAGTTTTTTATTTAAAAACCTTAATCAGGAATTTTTATGACACCTGATTAAGACTTTATTTAAATGGTCCCGCAACAATTTCCATCTGAAAAGGACACTGTCATGCAGCTTATGCACTTAACCCAAGTTTTTGAATCAAATAAGAGCCACAGCATTGACAACTGCAGCTGAAATCAGAATCAAAGCCATACTGAGTCAAATTTTCATGCTTCCACTTATAATATTTAAGTCTGGACTAACTTCCTTGAAGTCGCTCCAAATCAGAAGTTGTGCAAGTGAGTAGAATTTAATCTTTTGGTCACAAAGTGTGATGAAGACTCATACTGCTGTGAAAATAAGAATAGAAATTAAAACTCCTATCTCTCTCTCTCTAAAATTTGGGTCACTTGTGGTGATGGTATGAAGAAATAAATAAAAAACCCTGAAAACCCCATCACAAAAGTGTCTGAATTAGTTCTGCTGAACTCAAAACTCGAGTTTGAGATTACACATATTCATTATATAAAAGTTTTCAGACACTCCTCTACATCAGAATACTGGAAAAACAGGTGGGCTTCCTAATGAGCCCAAATGATGCTGCTGCTGCTGCTAAGAGATGCAAAAGCTGCATCTCTTTGATAAGAGATCTTTCCAAATGACATAAACCGTCCTATTTTTTTCTCATTATTCTATTTCAAAGCACCTTATAAACTGGCTATAGATCAATGGGGGGGGGGGGGAAGACAATTCAGCATACTTACAATTTGATTAGGTCTTTTTTAAGATATTAAAAATGAGTACTATTCGCTTTCCAGCTTGACTTGAATCTTATTCACCAGTGACTTCTAACAATAACCCAAATAATCTGTGCAGCAGTGACAGAGAACACAGATCTTTTGACTAGCTGATAATAGTTGGAAGCAGTCTTCAGTCAAAGCCCTTATGCAAAGAAGTAAGAACAGACAAAATACCTAGGGTTTCTTCAAGCTTAATAATAAACAACCTGAATTTGTCTATTGCATGTGTCAATAAATTACTTAAAAGGTAATTGCAAATTGTATGAACCTAGCAATTTGTATCTACATTGAAGACAACTGTGTCACAGGGGTGAAAGGATACAGGAAAAAAAATTATTTATTGAACTAGATTTCATTGGTGCTTGCAAGAGTCTGAAGCAGCTCTGAAGTATGTACAGTAACTTGGTTGTGCCATTTTGGCTGCAGTTTTGTCTGAAAATGCAACCTAACCTATTTACTCCAGGCAAACACAAGAACTGGTTGAAAGCTTTCCTACAGATCTTGGTTCCACTGAATAACATTGATTTACAAAACACAAAACATATGATGACATATCCAATTCCTCAATCTTCTGTATGGGAAATTATCCAAGCATATCCAATTCCATTGTCTCAACAGCACTCTACTATCCAAAGAAAACACAGAAGTAACAGAAACAAAATCAGAGACTCTGAAATCAAAATGTGTCATTAAATTTAAACTCTGCTTCCCTCAATATTTTTACATTTGGTATGGTTTCTAAATTAAAAGGATGTGCCCCTGGGATGAAAACTCCATTTTCAATCTGGTTCTAGTAATTACCTCAGATTTACATGGTGTGAACCAGGGCAGTATTTCACCTCCTCGCTCTTCATTTTTACCTCTACTTAAACTCAATGAGCTAAAGTCTGGTCTGCTCTGTAAGAGAGAAGGAAAATGAAACTGCAAACAAGAAGAGAAATAGTTAAGATTGAAAACACATACAGAGATTCTACATGGAAATGTCACAGAAAACTGGGGCAAGAAGAGAGAACTAGATGAATTATAGACCTTAACGTCCAGGGATAAGACAGCACTTAGTGCTCAATTTTTACTAGTCAACTGAACTGCTACCTGGCTCAGTACTCTGTGCAGTGTTTCAACAGCCCAACATTATGAACCATGCAGATGACCCCACTGCAGAAATAGCTGGAGAAACTAATATTAAGGCTCATTTGATCTGAAAATTAATGATAGTATTTCTCTGCTTATTCCTTAGTAGACAGATATGAACAAAGAGTCCTTGGTATAGGTCTGTGATGAAGATCTACACTAACTTTATGTTCAGACTGTAGGGTTTCTCAGATATAGTTGTTATCTTTCTTTCTGCTTGTGCTCTGTAGTATGAGGTTTACTTTGACTTTTTGCATCTCTCAGACAACACAGTCTGAAATGAAGCAGGCACATACAGACTGTCCATTAACACAATGTCCTTCACCTGGAAAACATAATTTATAGAGCTAAGGGACCATGACAGGTCTGTATCAGCAGTTTTCAAGTTAGCCAATTTATGCAGCTGAAGATGACGAATGGGACATAAACCACAGAGGAATGTATACAAGTAGATTGCTTACTAACTGCAGTAAAGTAGGGGATCAATTAAACTACTAGCAACAGAGGAGAAAAAATATGAAATAACAACCTATCAATGATATCTCTTTTCCTCTGATTGTACCAATAGGTTTAGGCAAGTCAAGGGAAACTACCACAATTTTATGAAATAACAACACATATTTACTTCTTCTCTCAGATTCTGACTGAATCTGGCTCTCCAGACTGGCTATGAGACCCCCACTGAGCTTTCTCTTCCATGAGTCAAAAAGCAGACAAAACCAGTACTTATTTCAGTATTGTAACAGGCACTCATCCAAAGGAGGGAACAGGAGACCCATGACCTGCCCCCACACAGCAGGTAAGTGTCAGAGAGCTTCAGTATTAACAGTGCGTCATCCAATAATTAGCAAGAAAGTCCCTAACAAATGCTGGGCTGGAGGAAAACTGCTCAGCAGAATTCTGCCAGTTTATATGGTGTTTGGCAAACCTCTTCTAAAGGAAAGTAACTTGGAGGGGTTGTTGACACCCTTTTTTCTTTTTAAATTCTATGCTTAAACCAACTGCTTGTACCTTCTTACTCTTATCTTGGCCTGGCTTTGACTATCTGTATTGACTGCTGCTATAACATCTTGCAACTCGTGCCACAGACCCTGTATGTTTGCTCTTTTAGGCAATGATGACTCCTTGGCTGTCTAAAGTTGGCTCATCAAAACCAGATTCACTAGGCATAAATTTTACAGGCACTTCTGACATTTTCGTCCATAATCGCTAGGCAATATCTGTCTCACGTAGGAAGTCTTCAATCAAATGCCTTTAGGGAGATACATGAGCAAAAGGTCGACATTTGCTAATGTGAATACTAGTTTCAGGTGTCTCCATTTGAGGATGCTGAACTTCTGACACTTAGTGTTTAGTATTTCGGAAGGGAGATATCTCACCACCTCCTGACAGCAAAGCCTCTAATGTCATCTCTAGCAAAGCACTGAAAATATGCATGCTCTTAAGTCATTAATCAAAACCTCAAAGTAAAAATAAGGTGCATTTTAGAGATAGAATATTTCCAGTCCCAAATTTTGTTTAAATTATGAATGTATTCCTCAAAATGATCAGTTTGACAACTGATAACTTTTTAAACAAGCAAGGCCAGTTTATAAAGAAAGAGTGCAATAATTTTCAACTATATTTAATTACTAAAGTATCTCTCTACTTTCTGGTAATAACAATCTTTAATTATGCTTATGAATATGCTGAATTTCCCATAGACCTGTTTAATTGAAAGCAGATGTTCATTCTGCAATGGGTTATTTCCATAATATGCATCACTACTAGTTTGCTGTTGCTATCACAGCACACTGGGAAAAGCAATATACAAATAATGCAGAATAGTTTGTGTGGTTATGAATTAACTGCCTATTTATTCTATCTTTTATTACTCCTCTTCTATCACCATCAGCAATGTATTCATTGTTGCTATTGTTATGCACACTATTCAATGTTTTATTTGACTTGTACCAAAATTCCTGTTCAGGTTATTCACGGTTTTGTTGATTTAGATAATAAGCAACAAGTGATCTTCACAGACAAGGCAGATGATACCAGTACAACCTGTATGCAAAGAGGCACTACATGTTCTTTACAGGGCAGTCTCTTTTTAGCTCTGTCAATCTGCACAAGAGTAGAACTTATAACCTAAAGATGTAAGGCCCTGTGTACCCTCATTCATTTCCTAAGACTGTATGTTAGTAAGACATTAAGGCCCAAGGCATTACAGGCTGCTGTAAAGGTCCTTCAGTGGCTCAGCAAGCTTAGCACTCAAATCAGCCCCAATAGTGACATGCTAAATATTGCAGCTCAGCTCACCCCTCCTTCATTTGCTTATTCCCATCTCCACCATAGTTTCCTCCCTTGGGACTGGTTGCCTCTAAACAGTTCTAAGAGCTCTGTTCTCTGTCACTACTCCTCTATTCAGCTGGCCTGCAATCCCTCCCCAAAACTGATTTGCAGCTGAGGTGCAAATAGCACAGTCTCCACCTCAACAGTGGTGAAAATGGCCCTGCTGCTGATCTGTAATCATCTTGAAAACATTCATTTTCTTGCAATGGTGCGCTGCTTTTGGACACTGGTGTCATAATCTCCTGAAGACAAGTAATCTACTGGTTCAACATGGATTACCAATGTTTCCTGCAAATCTGAATAAAGTGTTTCAATTTTTCCTACATGTACATCAGTCTGGATGGACATCCTTGGACTGACTTTAAAAGTTATTTTAGCTAATCATTTCTCCTATGTTCTATATACATTTACTCAATGAACATAATATAAGCAATTACATTGATTAATCTAGAGTCAGGTTCTAAAGTATCCCATCTACCTCTTGGGCATTGTGAGGGTGTCTCCTAGTACCCCTCAAACAGCATAGATTCTCTTGTGAGCTTGCTCATGCACAAGAACAATCTGCAGAAATTCAGCAAAGACAATTCCCCTGGCACAGAACCACAGAATTAAGTTCAGACTATTCTACATTTTATGGGCCTTTTTAGATTTGACGGAGGATCATGCCACAAAGCATCAATAAATGGGACCAAAGCCAGGTCCCACTGTACACTTTGTTCCTAAGCAGGAACTGCTGTATATGAAGACTAAGCAAAAGGAGGCAGTAGTTTGCATGTTGACTGATTTTGATTTTTTCCCTATACATAATATATCAAACGCCACATAAAGAGTGAAGAACTGCTACTGTGTCTGATTTCAAAACGGGAAAGCTAGACAGACTGCCAACCAGCAAAAGCTATTTCTTTCCAAGAAAGAGACTTCTAAATTCATAACCAAGTCTACAGGGAATATACAAGATGAAATATAACACAAGTAGCTAGAATAAACTTTCATTTGATTTCCTTTGGTGATAATGATTTCAGATAATGGATTTATGATAAATGCACTTGGGACATACTACCCAGAGCACAAACCAATAGATCTAAAATAAAAAAAGGGGGGGGGGGGGAGTTATAATTTCTTAAAAGTTCTGCAATAGAAATTATGCATCAGAAACATAACTGCAATTCAATAATTTAACTTTCTGTGTCCTTTTAAATAATAATTATTAAAAATCCTTCTCAGGTCTGTTGATTTATTTCTGCATGCTTTACTCCTAACTAGCAATGCTATAGCCTAATGAGAAATAAATTAGAGGATGGATGTAGTATAGGAACAGTGGGAAAAGTTGACTTTATGAGAAGATTATGCATTAGATCTGGATTTGTAATTGCATTTTCCCTAATCACAAGCACAAGAAATGACATTTAACTAAGTATAAATATTTGCAAGGGAAAGAAAAATTCAGCCATGATATTAACCATGTGGTAGTAGAACACCAAATGTGTTATTGATCGGATTTTCTTCTTACTCTTTTACTGTCATTGCTCTCTTTTTTTTCCACTATTAAATGACTCCCTACAGTGGGAACATGGAAATTACAGGGAAAACATCTCTTTGTTCCTCTCACAATGTCAAACTAGTCTGTTTCTGTTACTTTGCTTTCTTCATAACAACTTCAAACAATGGAGTTTGTTTGTAAAGACTCCCACAAATCCCTCCATGGTTTTTTAGATCCTACCTATTAACTAAGAAACTGAGTTAGTTTAAGGAAATTAGGTAACTCTTGTTATCTTAAAGACCCATAGGGCTCTAACATTTGTGTGTGGTAGCTTGAAAACAAGCTCCAGAATATGCTTGCTGTTCTTACCATCCATGCCTGCAAACCCCAGTACTGAGCCAGTGTACCTCGGGCATAAAACCAAATGAAAAAATAGGCACTGGGGAAAAGGGAAATGCTGGGTCAGAGATACAAGAGATTAAGTGCTATGCAGCAATAAAAAATGAGCGTGCAATTGCATCTTATCCAAAGTCATAGGAAATGACTGAATTCATGCCATCGCTGAGCAGAGATTAGTCAAGAGACAGATGTTAAATGTTATGGCATTTTAAAGCTTCAGGCTTCACAGAGGAATTTCCAACCCTTTGTCTTGTGTTATTTAGTGTTTTGAAAACTATCCCAGAATTATGTGGCTTTGCACGTATGACTGGTCACAGTAGGGTTTAAAACCGGGTGACTGGCAGCACTTTAATATCCAGACGTTCAATCCATATAGCTTTCTAGAGCTGTAATCATTTTTCAGACTTAGTTGATCAGTTTTGGGGTGAAATCCCTCCACCCTCAAAAGTCAATGAAAGTTCACTGCCAGCTTAATCAAATCTCATGAAGGGAAAGATCACTCATCAAGTATGTGCTTACTGATTGCATCTCATGCGTAGCCATGAAAGTGAGCTGTTTTCTTTTCCCCTGTGTTCAGTATCTCTGCAGATCCAAAAACTGTTCTATAAGCAGAGTTTAACAGTTGCCCCTTTACAGCAAAATCCAACACAAATTGCCCCATTTACAGATTTTACCCAACGGGTCTTTTGGTGCTCTTAACACTAGCTAGGGAGGGATTCTGAGTTTAAATGTTTGGATATAGATACATCATCCCTGTTCTAGGCACTAACATTATTTGGAGGATCCTGCTTTCCCAAGAGTCAGCTTCTCATAAAGGTGGGCCAACAAATGATCAAATGCATCCGATTTTCCAGGTTCAGAGTTGTTAGTCAAACCCTAGTTCTCACAAGTCAAAAAGGTAACAATTGCAGTCATAATTGCATGCAGTTTAATGACTACTTTCACTTTACACTCAATAATAAATGATAACAGATTCAGTCTTCAAATGGTTAAAATATAATTTATTATAGTTCTTCTCAATACATGAGTCATGTAGGTGATCCAGACCTTTCTGCTGTGGTCCAAATATTAACTGTGTCAGCAAGGTATTTTCTTTCCCTCCTGGAATAAAAATTTAGCAATAAACTCCAGAGGCAAAGTGGCATCCAGCTAATGGCATTCAATCTAAGCTTATTGCAGATCGACCTTGAATGCTGCCAAGTCTCTAACATGTGCTGACAATACAGCATCGTTGCTAAGCTACCTATTATTAATCTTTGCAATGAAAAATGAAGAGGTCAGAATGTGTTGAAGGTGTGTTTATTACAGAGCTTGCACAGAGGGTCTCATTTGAAAGCTTGGATATTTCACCATTTTTACTGCTGTGAAAAGCTTTTATTGTAAAGATTCGAATCTTACTGACAAGTCACAATTTATCATATTAATCATCCCTTAATTAGATAGGAAAAAATCCCATATACATTTTGTGAATATTCACCTGTCTACATTCAGGCCAACATGAATGGTAGTTCCAGTCATTTGTAATTGAAACAGGAATTACTTAGTGTTTTATCTCATGGCCAAAGTTGCAGTACGTTAGGTTTAGAAAAGCCTCATAAAAATGCACAGGGAAATAGTTCGAGTTTAGGAAAAGCATTATTATTGTTAGACTGTTCCCCATTCTTATTGTCTGCTCCTGTCTTCTGGGTTTATTTCTTGTGGCTGAGATTTTCTTTTAGCTTTGTGTTGTTCTGGTTGAGGATCAAGATTATATAAACAGGACACATTCTATTTATTAATAAATCATCAAACACAAAACCAAGGACCAATGAATGGGATGTGCACACAAAGAATGAAAAGGTGGAAACTCCACATCCTTTGAAAGAAGAAAAGGCCAGGATAAGAGCAAAAAAGTAGCCTGGTGTCATTCTATCACAAAGGAAATTGATGTAGCAGGCGAGAAAGAGATGGAGTACACATTTTCAAAGGAGAAGTGCCCAGGCTATCAAAGTCCTGTATGAAAGAGCTGCTGATACACACAGGGACCCCTCCCAAAAAAGTAGTCAATGCTTTCCAGGAAGCAATAAATTTCCTTGAAAAAGCAGAAGTCAAAATCTAACCAACCAAACTTTCTAAAGACTTGTTTTAAAGGAAAGGTTTTATCAGAAAAAGCTGTGTGTATTTCAGGAGACATCTGCATGGAGATTCTTCTCTTCAGGGGGTTATGATCATTTGGAGGCCTGTGAGACTTGGCCTAAGGATGGGAAAGCAAAGGTGTCCTGCAGGGGACAAGTACTTCTGTAACTGTATCTGTTTAACTTGACTTGGGAGTTATGCACACATCCTCATTCCCCTAAATCCTAATCATAGGAGGACATTGGAGAAATAGATGACTGCTAGCCCACAGGAATCAGCCTTTCTTCTAAGGCTGATATCAGATTACTGGATGCATGCTGGGGCTCTGTCATGGAAGAGACAGCCATGTTCCAGGCCTGCCCAGTGCCCTGGTGGGGAATAATTTGTTGTGTCCATCCTCACCCTACCTTCCTAAGCACCAGCTCAGCAATTCTGGTCTGTGCTCAAGACTCCAACAGCTCCCAGCTCCATTCATGCCAATCTGCTGTCACAGCTGCGATCCACATGGACACCAAGTCCCTATGAATTATGGCATCACTGACAGAGCACAACACGACACTCTGAAACAAAGGCTTTTTGATCAATACTGTATAGAGATCATGTTTCCAGGCAGGGTGAGGATTTAGGAATGAGCTCACACAGAGGAGTCATCTGGTTTAGCTGTGCTGATTCTCTTCAACTGCTTCAGTCACATCAACAGCAGCCCTCAGGTTCTAGGCTAGAAAAGGCTCTAAAACCACTCTGCAGTAAGAATCCTTCTAGCACCTGAAGATACGCTCATCAAATACCAGTGAAGTTTTTTCCAAGTGTTTGGAAAGTTCAAAGCAGCATAGGATTTAAAGTGGTATTAAATCCTAGGCTTCAAAGCTGGAAATACTATTGGGAAAGATGAGCAATAGCATTCTGGTCCTTGCTGAAAGAGCTTTGTCCTAAGTGACGGAGGGGTCTCAAGCACATTGTTATCAAGCGCTGCAGTAAACAGAGACTCTCAAAACCAAAGTGAAACCTCTTATGAGAAGCCTGATAGTGCAATTGGATATGGGATATGCTCCGAACTTTTCTTCCTCTCCTATTTGTCCTTGTAGCTGTTTTATTTATGCTGCAGCACTTCACAAGAACAAGATGAATGGAGCTGCCACTGTGAAGAACATTTCTGTAAAGCTAGAACAGTACCTTGCAATTGCAGCCAAGAACTTATCACCTAACATACAGAAGGTTAAAGTACACGTGGATTGTCAAAGACACCCCATGGCCTGGCTAGACATATTTGCTAGAGATGTAGCTTTGTCTTTTGTGTTTCTTGGCATCAGCCCCCTGATTTCACATGCTTTTAGTTTATTAATGTGAAAATCTTGACTGTGGCACACTTGGAAATGTGGTTCCTTGTTTCTGCACTATGTAACTGTAGCAAGTCATACACACATCCTGATTTTTTCCCTAAATCCTAACTTGATCAGGGTGTCTTGGGAAGTGCTAAAGCATAGCTCAGTTTCAGGTAGTTCTGAATGCTCTTGAAATGTATTGATCAGGAAAGTACTGGTTATGGTTCAGATGTTACGGAAGACTGGAAAATGAGAGACTTTTTTCTCAACAGCAGGTACCTGGAAATTTAGTTTTGTTCCAAAATGAAAAGGATTTTTCTTGAAATGATGCAACAGACAGTCACAGAAAAAAGGCTCACAGGTCACTGATTAGACGTTCATCTGCTGTGTGGTACATTCAGTTCCTATCCTGTTTGGAGAGATCTGAATGGGATTTGCACATATCCCACTGTAACATAACGTTCCTCTGTCATCAGTGTTAGAAGGATGCCCTTAAAAGGTTAGTCAAATCTTACAGGGACTCATCAAAAACCACATGAAGAAATCAGTCTGCATCTCTCTCAGATCCATAAGCAGAAAAAACTGTTAAGGGGTAAACTGTAATTTTTCTGTATTTGGCCTGGTTACAAGTTCTGAGTCTTAATAGCGAATGTTATTTTATGTAGGATGTATATGCAATTGCAATGAAAAATGGGAGTCAATAAAATAACTGACTTCTTTATAGAATGGTACAACTAGAGTATGGTGCTATTTTTCCATGCAAGTCAGTAAATTCTGCATCTGAAAGCAAATATTCAGCATCATTCACTGATACATATGCAATAGGTGCATGAAGAGCTCAACTCCAACTGTGACTATGCAGGATCACACCCGCTGTTTGAATCAGAGAAGCAGATAAAGAAAGGCAGTGATTGAGAGGGTCATGTACCCAACAGGTGAGCAACTACCTAATGAGCTTCTTAAATATTTTACTTAGGCTGAGCAGCTTCAGCTTACACCAGCAGAGAAGCTGCTCTCTGTGCTTAGAGTGATACCCAAAGTGTAGGCTTTCTTGAAGTCAGTGACCAGATTTGCATGTCTCCTTGATTAGGGTTTCTTGGCAGATTTTGTGTTACTGAATATTCTAGGCAGCCAAAGAGAATTCAAGCTAAGATGTACTCATGTCACATTATCCTTATCGTGGAATGACACAGGCCTCATCAGAAGTATACATAAAGTGCTGAATTCGTACTTGCAGTCACAACAATATGTGTTAGGTGACACACACTAAGATGGAAAAACATGCCACTTAAACTGTAGCTTTTTACTTACAACGCATTTGACTGTGTTGCTTTGCTGCAGTGGGAACTGTGTACAATTAATGATTAACATAAAGAGAGTAAAGCCAGCTATCTGTTCCAGTAATGGGAGAAGTTAGGAGGTAAAGTGTAATTTGAAAATGCATGCTGAATCTGGGCAAAACCCATGAGGATCCCGTAATATTCACAGTTCTGTTGTTTGAATGTGCTGTGATAACCAGTTGTGCTGTAGATTCTGCAATATACTGGTCCAAAGAGTTTATTAAATGGTAAATTTATCTGCATGACCTTATATTATCGCCTATTTACATCCACAGTTCTAAGATCAAAAGCCCTTAAAGCCTACACTTCCAAATCCTGGTTGTATATATATGACTTGTACATTTCTTCTAAGTTTGTAGACTAATAGTCTCCTGATTAGGAGTGTAGAACAAATAATTCAATACAGCATGCTGGCTGAAGCTGTTACTGTTCATCTTCAAAGCGCAGAGCTACTGAAACTGATGGATAATTGGGAAAAAAATGCCAGGAGAACAGAATGGAAAAGAAGTCATTTAGCAACTTAAATGAAAGATGAGCTACCAGCAAATTGCTATGAAAATTTAGGACTGGGGTTGGATGTGGAAGGATTCCTTCAAAATGCTTTAACATTGTGTGTAAAATCATAGTTTTCATTCAGAAAAACCAGAGAAAATCCTAGAACAAGGTTGAAACAAAGACGATTGAGCCTGGGATGAAACACAAATAGAGAGAAAGAATGGGTAGAATAAAAAATGGTAGAATTGCAAAGGGAAAATTAAGATGAAAAGCCAGCATGTAGACAGGTGTCACTCATGTTCTACCCATGGATGTTACAAGGACTCCGTTAGTTGGGGGAATACCGGTGACTTCTCATGGTTTGGTTTTCTTCTTTATACATGCTTCTCTGCTTTCCACTTTGCTCAAACTACAGGAAATGGAAGATGAAGAATCTGATTTAGTTTTGCATTTTTTCCTCTCTGGAAAGAGAGAAAGAAAGAGGGAGGGGGAAGAGAGGGTTACTGAATCAGAGGGTTAAAATCTGATCCTCAAAAACATACCTGGCAACCGGGTACTGTTAACAAGAAAGCAAACCTCTATTGATCAAAGTAATGCATAAAGAAAATAGATTTTGACCAGTATTGTAGATTATTGCTGAAAAAGTTTTAAATTGTAGTGCTACAACTAGAAGATTGTGGAATTATGGTGATGTTTCAATACTATTTCAAAGTCATATCTCTACTGAAAATGACACTATGCTCATGAATTTCCTAGTAAAAACACTTCTGTCCTACACAGAGACAGCATAAATACAGACTGAGTGCAGCCAAGTGCCACTGCACTAACAACTAAATATGCTCTGAACCCTCAGTATGTGCATAATGTTTTTCCAATGCTTAATAATTCTTTCAGCGAAAGATTTTTTTCCTAATATCTAATCTAAACCTCCCCTGCCACAACTTGAGGCCATTTCTTTTTGCCCTATCACTTGTTACTTGTGAAAAGAGACACCCACCTTGCTACAACCTCCATTCAGTGTAGAGAGTGATAAGGTCTCCCCTGAGCTTCCTTCTCTCCAGGCCAAATGACCCCAGCTCCCTCAGCCAATACTCATAAGTCTTGCTTGTAAGACCCTTCACCAGCTTGAATTTGTCCAACTTGTATTTGGACAGCCTTCGAGTTTAAGATGGTTTAGCAAAGACCCATGGAGGACAGTGTTGCTCATTCAGGAGTGCCTCATGGCTTGGAGGTGACTGAACATCACAGTTGGCACTGAGATGAAGAAAAAGCTCTCGAGAGCTTTTGTAGGCTCTGAGAAAGCTCCCAGCACAGCTCCTACCACAACAATCCCACCAGCAGCCCAAGGAAAAACGGGACAGGATCCTGAAAACCCAAGCTGTTAAAGTATTAGAAAGGCAGCAGAGCTGTGGGGTTCCAACAGAATGGCGTTGATAGCCCTTTCATTCTCCTAATGCATCATTTTCTGTTGATGAAATTTTCCATTGGAAAAATTCTGACAAGCTGCTATTTCCCTCAGACCAAATCACAGTAATGAAAGTTTATAAAGTAGCCATTCATTCAATCAAAACTTATTACTCGAAGTGTAGTTCTACTTCTTTTTCTCCCCTGTGCTCAACATTAAGCATCCGTATTCAATGCCTATTATTATGGGAATTGTTCTGTAACGAAAACATAAATCGTCACAACATAACTGCATTTCTACAAACACTGTAAGAGGGGCCACATTCTCATTACCTCCTACGGCTATAATCTGTGGTACCCATTCATATGCTGTAGTTAATGCCATACTTAATGGCTTCATGATGAAAAAAGCCCGCTAGCCTGAATATACATAGTGCTCTAGAGATCCTTCTTGCAGTTTATTGTGTCCATAAGGAATCTTGTTCTCTTTGTCATAAAAAATATAGTCACCTAATGCAGCATGACAGATCCCTGCTCTGGCTGGGTATAGTCAGACTTGATTTTGCAAAAGTAAAAGCTTGAATAATTGCAATGTACGCATGGGAATATGCCACACAGTTCAACAAAATGGGAATACAGCATGCTGGATAAATATGCAAAGTTTCCTACCTGACAGTCCAACTGGTAAACAACTTGGAGTTAAATTCACTCCAGTGTTAGAGTACAACAAGCAGTGTTTCTAATTTTCTTATTGATGGGACGACTGAAAATGGCTTTCTCTGTAAGTGCACGAGGAATGAATGAAGCCTGAATATTGCACTTTCTCAATTTCTCCATTTTATTTCCACATGAAATGCCATGCTAGAATTGAGTTGGCTCCCTTAGGTAGCTGAAACAAGAAACTATCTTAGTTTCAGCAGGGTGGTCTGGATGCTGCTGCACCAGGCTGAAGGCAGCTCAGCTGTTTTGTGGGCTATCTGTATGTACACGCGTGTTCTGTCCTACCAACATGATCCTAATTCACTTGGGCATTTTCAGCCATTTTCAGCCCAGCTCAGGAGGGCTGTGAAGAGCAGCAAAGAGATGCTGGGAGCAGCAAACCTTTTACCTAGCTCCCTGGTCACCAGAAATCATATCTGGCTACCACAGAATAGAGTGAATAGCCATGGGGGCATCAGTGCACAAGTCCCAAATACAACCCGGATCTTATTTAATTGCAGTCTTGAAGGCTTAAGCAAGACATGCAATGCATAAAGGCCTTTGGCCTCTGTTTAGGAGTCGGTTTACATCAATGAATGTGGATGATCTCTAAGGGACTGTAGGGCCTGTCCTACTAAAGTCAGTTGCTTGTAAGTCACACAGACCCAGCTGCCTGCACAACTAGTGCCAGTTCCAGAATTTTCCAGCACAGTGTAGATCACTGAATTGTCACTCAATTACATGTTTAAAGCCGTAGCTGCAATCACAGGAAATCCAAGTGCAAAAACGAACTGGGAAGACCTTGCTACCGTGAAGAACCTGGACACCCAATGCAATGACAAAGCAGCATGCATCCTCTCATAGACTCCACCAAAGGAGATAGCCATGCTATACTTCCATAGCCAACTATGAAAGATTAAACAAAATTGTAGCTCTTTAGCAATAACTACAACTAAAATCACAGCAGTTATTACTATCCATTGTGTATCACTGATTCTACTTGGTGCTTGACATGCAGGTGACGCAAGCCTGTTAGTGCCAAGTATCTTGGATGTTCAGCCCAGGTTCTAGCAGTTAATGGTCTGAAAACTGCCCCTTCATTCCCTGATGCTTCAACTATCTTGTTATTAATAAGCAGTTCTGTAATCAGCAGAACTAAGGATGCCTGGTTTCCTATAGATTTTCATCTTGTGGTTTATTGACATTTAAACTGAAATTATAGTAAAACTTTGTTTTCTCTATTCAGTTTATC
Organism: Psittacus erithacus; assembly: GCA_009867235.2. Lineage (NCBI taxonomy): Eukaryota > Metazoa > Chordata > Aves > Psittaciformes > Psittacidae > Psittacus > Psittacus erithacus. The sequence goes on along the minus strand of WYDI02002754.1, from coordinate 68,586 downwards.
ACATCTCTGTGCTTTGACAGTATCACTGAGCCAATATGTGCAGTGTGCCAAGAGATGATAAATTACTGAGGAAACGATTGCAAAAGTTTGGATTTTGGTGTTCTCATCCAAGCCACGTGTTCCCAGTGCAATTAGGTATAAAGCCAGAGGGCTACTTTGCCCATAGAAGCCCAGGAAAACTCCTTACAACACACACACACTCTCACACTTCTTTTATCTGAAAAAAGTACATATTGATCCTTCTAATTCCTCAAATTAGGACCAGGCAATGCAAATCACAGGTGCAGCATCAAATGAAATACCCCCAAAATTTCAAATTATCTCCACAGAGGTAGTTTGAAAGCAATTTGCATCTGTGTTTAAATTAATTTCTTTGAACTTGACCAAAAGAAGCACCCATGCCCCCTGTACAACCGCCAAACCAGTATCATTCAAGAGTCTTTGAGATGTTACTGGTTTTCAGAACTGTGTTGAGCATTTATATTTTAATGCACATCTAAAGCAAAGAATAAAAAAGTCCACTGCAGTTACTTGTGACTTGCTATGAATACCAAGAGAATATCATTTAACAGGAAAGCATTTCAGAGGTTCTCTAGATTTAAAGTTTCATTAAAGAATCTGATTTTGCTTGAGAAGACATTGCTTTGCATTAAGATTCTTGTAAACTTCAAAGGCACAAAGACATCTCTCCAAAAGGCACATTTCAAATATTCTTTTTAATCTCACCCTATACCTCATAATCTCTTGCCACCAGGCAGAAAATACAGTGCTTACAGAACATATAATGCAGAAGTCTCTGCAGACAGCATCAACAAAGATCAGCTAATGTTGGATATAATCATTCTTAAAGACAACAGGTACGTTCACCAGCAGTTATGACACACAAATGAATGATACACCACAAGTACAAATGTTTGCCATGCAGAATGTACAGAAACATTACACTCTACCACAGTCATCAGATGCCAAAAGTAGTGGTACCTCCTACTTTACTGTCTTGCATAGCCCTGCTTCATCTCAGATTCCAGGCCTCAGGTACCTGCCAGCACCTCTGTCCAGGGCAGCACTCATTCTGTCTTCTGAGCAGTGAAGAGATGAGGACTGGATTAGAACTGTACTAATTTCTTCTCCCTTTGTCTAGCTACCTAGTACAAGAAAACCTATTGTCATGCTCTCCCACTAGTAATGGAAGAATATGTGGACCTGAAGAGGGGAGTCTGGTAGAGGAAACTGGGAGGGAGAGATGAGTATGACAGAAGTGGGACAGGAGAAAGAGGTCTAAACCCATCTAGTATTATCTGATGCTACCCCTCTTACTGGAACCAACACTCTCCAGCTCCTGAGCCAGTCAAGGCTGGCAAGAAAGTGCGGAGAAAATGAAGGGAAGCAAAAGTCTCCAGTTACTAGCTGCCTTGTGGCTAGCAATCCTTAAATGATCCAGTCTTTCAATGCCTTAAATTCAAAATACTTGATACTACCAAGATATCTTTTACTGCTGTAGATATTGCAAAAGTCTCAGATAGTGCTACGATGTTTTTATACACTTACAACATTTACATTATTCCAGATCCTGATTTTTATTTTCAAAGATGTCAAAGAATAAACCCAAACTGTCTCTTTGATAGTGTTTCTTCTCCTGATCTCACTGTGGCAGATCGAGATCGATACAATACCACAGAGGTTGGTCTTCGTGCAGCAAAAATTTTAGTCTTCAAATCTTAGTCTTCAAATCCTTGCCTGAACCTTAGGCCAAACTGAGTTTGGGTGCAATACTGAAGTTCCTGGCAGTGTCCATTTCACATGCTGACTATAGAGCAGTATTTTAAGTGTGCTCATATTTACATAATCAAAATACAGTGCTGCATATATACTGTCCATGATGGAGCTGTTTGCGTACTATATGTTAGTGATCAACTTTGCTATTTCAATAACTTAACAGTATAGTTCAGATGTGACATTTTTATATTCTTAATTAACCAAGTAGTACATGTTTGCTAATTAATGAATATATGCACCTGACTGTACTGCATTTCATGCTGATGCTCTTAATCATTTTTTCTGATTCTGACATACCTTTGTGATTCAGTCAAAGGCAATATGCAAATATTCAGTGAGAAACATTGGCAATTGCTCTTTATGCTTTCCTGATAATGCTGTAGACTTCACTGAGCTGCAAAGAGTTGATAAAATTGCACACGCTTTACTTACTGCTCCATTATTCTTTGCTAATTGAGCCACGCAGTTTAGTCAAGTGTTTACAAGCTTTGCTAATAGACTTGCATACAAATTTTGTTCGATATGTTATACTAAAGAGAATGTTTACTACCTGCTGAGCTGCTGGAATCAAGATAGATAACACTTCTGAAGTTGTCAACCAGTCAATAAACACTGACAGCAGTGTGACCCATTGAGTTAGGGAGCTTATTGCTTTTGCAATGCTGATGCAAATGATCTTGATTAACCAATATAATAACTAAGGTGGAAAGTCAGTGAGTGCCAGATGCCTAACTACTCTGGGTTTCTCTGAAATACCAGCTAAATGGTCCATTAGGCAAGAACATCTTATTTTTCAGAAAGAGAAGCAAAAGAACAAGAAGTTTAATGGGAATCTCTGAGTTCACACAACACACTTCTTGGAAAGGTCTCCTTAATTCAAGGACCTTCAGAGCTCATAAATGGCTAGAAGCAGACAACTCCTCTGAGGATGATGGGTGGTCTCATACAGAGAGACAGGCATGTTTTCTACATGCATGTATGGTAGCTGAATGTGTGGTTTATCCAACCACACTGTTCCTGGCTTTTCCTCATTGTCACTTGCTTTGTTTTTAACTCACAAAATTAGGAAGTAGCAACTTCCAGTTCTATGGAGCCATTTCGCCTCTCTGTCCAAATACAAGCTGGTCAAATACATGCTAGTCAAAATGTACTTGGTGCAGTTCCTCTCAAAGATGTTCTTGGAAAGTGTTTTTAGATCATGCTTTTGATTTCCCATTACGTAAGCATGACACAATCCTACAGCAAGTCGACACTGTTTAGTTTAAAAGAAATTGTCATTCTATAACAAAAGAACATAATAAAATATTCTACTGTTACAGGAGAGCGCATGTCTTCAGCTAGTAGAAAACAACACAAGTCCACTGACTTCACAACTACAGCACTACACCTTCAGTGCTACAGCAGTTACGTGGGAATATAGCCCTGCAAGCCCCTATGCAGGGGGAATAAATAATGCCAGTTGTAAAGTTCAATTTAATTGTTAGAATGCATCCATAACAGAGTGGCTATTTGGAAAGACAACATGCAAACCTCAGAAGAGAGAATGTATAGTCAGTCATTTTCTAAACTCTGCAAAATGCAACAAAAGAAGCTGGTGCAAAAGGTCGTATAACTAAATTTCACTTGCAGTGTCTCAGGGCTCTGTGCTCCCTCCACTCCACACTAGCCATTTCTAGCAAGGTTACTCACGTTCATTTTATGCATGAAACTTCTATAATCAAAGACTGTTCTGCAGGCAAGAAGAGAATACTCAAGAGATATCTATAGAAAACATCAGAGATAAGACCATGGCTAAAGTTTCTGCCTTGGTCAGCAAAATATGTGGGGATTAAGTATTGAAAAGGACAATTCAGTCAATAATAATTATAAAAGCACTGTAGTGCCAAAGAAGAGCTCAACGAGCCAAACACTAAACTAGAGTTCTCACGCTGGTTGGTGATAACAATCTGCACCTTTATATTAATGACATCTATCTCGGAGCAAAACTGAAAATAGTCAAGCTCGCAGAAGGTACACACAGTCCCCACGCAGGGACCTTCTCTGTGCATGCCAGCACACGGGGAAACACTCCTGGCTACCTAATTTAGTCTAGAAGACACTTCTAACACAGTCACATACCTCCCTGAAACTGCTTCGCTTTACCTAAAAACCAGCCTGGGACTGAAATCTATTCTGAGCTGAGGCAAAGCATCAGCTATGCCACTAAAATCCCTTTCTACAAGGATTTATCCCACTGCCAGCATTGTGTTTGCACCAGTTATGGCAGAGTATGTACTGTATATCCGTATGCATTTTGCTGCACTATGCTACTCAGCATCATGAGGCCGCATGTGAGTGGCAGTGCAGTATGTCCAGCATAGATGTCCAACCCCATCTAGCTGAGTCCGAAGAGAAATTTCCCTGGCTGATGGGCTGGTCTAGGACATGCAGTTGTACCGTTCCCATCGCGCCCAGGAGATGGCAGATTGGCATACGCCAGTAGTCATGGGCATTACACTGTGTTTAAGTGTAGGAAGGAGGGAGCACTTCACGTGTTCTGTCCTCTCTGCCCTGCAGCATGTCTGCTGGAAACCACAAGATGAACTTTTAACACACTGAAAGCCTCAATGCTCAGTTTCTGGGGATTAGGCTTCAGTTCAGTGTGTGGTCTACTGAATGCGCACGTCATAACTCAGAACTTTAGTTTTCAAAAGCAAATCTAATATTACTCCCTTAGCATGGCACTTTTGGAGACCTATCCTGCAATCAATTAGCTCTCAGTCCTCCCAACGGTTTAATTAGCACACGCTCAGTGGAACAATAGAAAAATCTCCCTGAGTGTTGAAAGAAGACTACTTTAAAAAAGGCCAGGACGGTATTATTAGGCTTTGTATCCAGGCATCCCTCTTTTAATCCATCACAAAGCTTGGAAATGCGTGAAGCAGTGGCTCATCTCCTGTGTCCTCACAGCACTGAAAATATTAATAATCCCAGGCACTGTAGCATGGGGTAATGACTATATCTGAGCTTTAATGATGTGTTGTGTCAATCTGCAGCACTGAGACATTAATAAGCCTGTCTTTCATATAAAAGAAGTCTGAATTCTTTATAACAGGTAACAGACATTCTACAGAATTGTACCCAATAAAGCTTGGTGTATTTTTCTCCCCTATTAAAAAGAAAAAAATAATTAAAAAATTATTCTAAAACAATAGTTTGAGTGATAATTTCCTGATGATAAATCAGGGTTTAACACACCCTGACCACAGCATCTTTATACACGTCATTTCATTTTCTGCCCTGTGCAAAGACTGCAGCCAGGTAGATGGTTAAGCAGTTTCCTAGTTGTTTACCAGTCCATCAATCAACAACAGTTTGATGGCTAGATTAGTTTGATGACTAGAGTGATTAATTTGATGGCTAGATTTCAGGACTGATGGCCACACACTTAAATGGCTTAATATTAAGCCATCTAAATGTGTAGCCATCAGTCCCTGAATGTTTAATTATATGCTTAGAAATTGTTCTGCATCTAAAGCTAAAAAATAAGCTTATGCAATCAAAACTACTTAAATTCTCACTACATACAACTGTACATACTACATTTTCTGCTGAAAATAGGCTCACAGAAAACAGAAGATTGATAATGTATCACACCAGAAGAGCTTACAACTTTCTTGATAGGACTAAAAAAAGCATCACCGTGCCACGTAGAAGAGAGTCCTCTAAAGATGAATTATCCCTTCTATTAAAAAAAAAAAAAAATACATTCATTTAGCTTGAAAGATGTGTTCATACAATTTGGGGACCCTCTGTAAATCAGTCATTAACACTTCATCCTTTCAGGATTGTTTACAAGCTGTCCTGATCACCATTAGAGAAAGTATAAGCAGAAATACATACACCTTGTCCTGTTTCTGTACTGGCTTAAACCCTGCTCACTTCTATGACTGCAACTCATTTGAATGAGATAGACCTGCTGCAACACATGGTTTTGCGCTACAGTGGAGATACCTACATGTCAGATAGCAATGGCAAGTTCATTTTGGAGATGACTGGGTTCTTGGGGTGTCATTTGGGAATATGTGACTCATTCCCCTACACACTAGGAGGTGGAAGAGAAATCACATCACTTATTACATTACATTGTGCCCATCACCATGCTAATTAATATAAAAAGGCAACCTCTCTAGCTAAAGAGCAAGTTTTTTCTCCTATTCATCTTCCCATCATTCATAACTTGAGAGAGAGGAGGGAGAGACACTGATCTTTGAAAATGAACTGAGTAGTTTATAAGACTTTGGCAAAGACAGAACCTTGCCCAAAGATGCTTTTTATTCATATAAGGTTGAGAGTCAATTTTACTCTCTTACTCAGAACTGGTTATAGATTAAGTTGAATCAGTTCTGGATACTTTGGCAGCATATTTTCCTTAAAAGCTATGGCTCTTTAATACAGTTCCATTTTTCATAGTGCTTAAATCTTCCTTGCTTAGTATGACCACATTTTTTTTTCTTTAAATTGACAGTTACATTACATCACCTCAATATTTGTTCCACATTTGGGGATCAAATGCATGCCTCAAAATCACTGGGACAGAGGAACAAATGTGCCCCAGCTTCATTCTTAGGTTTCAGATTAAAACATTCTATTTAGGTTTTCTATTACCACACACTCCAATAAAGCGATGCAAATATTTTTCAAACTTGGGATTTATATTGTAAAAATGATGTCTACATTAAAAAACTGCTGGGTTTAATTGCTGTAATCCTACAATTACAGTTTAGGATTTTTTTTTTTCCACCCCACTAATCTTGTCTCTCTCATTTATCAGCAAATTTAGCAAGAAAGACCTTATCTTTACTTCTCATAGGAGTAATTATTTTACTGATGTCATCAGTAGTTGGCATGGAGTAGACATGAAAACAGAATTTACTTACTGTCTCCCAGTCACTCAGATAGTAAATATTTCCTGCCCCAGCATTTTGCTAGTATGTTTTGACAGCACAGCTCTAGAAGCTGCAGCAGACATGAAGCCAGCCTTCAGCTGGCTGTTGAGCTAACACTGTTTAACCACAGAGTATTTCAATACAAAAGAAACAATTGTCAGGGCTCTAACTATATAATTTATTTTAATCTAATCAGCTTTTAATAAATTGTTGCACAAAACTTTCTTATTTGTAGTAAGCAAGATACGCAGAAGTGATTATGTACTCATTTTGCTTCTCTAATCAATCATATGCTGATGACTTAAGGCAAATAGTCTAGTTCATAAAACAGTATGTGGTGAGTTTGTGAGGGGAACATCCATCAAAGTCAGGGATGGGTGATTTTTATAATTTGCTCTGGTTGGTTCACTTCCTGTTGCATTAAACTTTAAAGAAGTTAATGGCAATCTGAATTTTATTCCATGTATTTCTTTTTCTCATGCAGCCAGACACATCACGGATGACGCAGTAAGATGAGATCCATGAAAAATACAGTGCTCTCACAACATCCACAGGATTTGGATCTCAGAGGGCTGCAGTACACCAACCCCGCCTCCTAGAGCATCATGTCTCCTGCTGCAGCTGCTGCTAGTGTTGCAGTGCGGGTCAGGCAGCACTCTCACGCTTTAAAGGTAAGGTTCACTTCCATAAGGGCTATCAGGGAAAGTGGTCACTGTGAGATGCACAAACCTATTAATAAAGTTTCTGGGCTATGTTCATCTCCTGCAGCCTTTGATACCCCATATCTTGCCCTTGGAATGATCTCAAATACTTCATGGTTTTCCTTTTTGTGGTCTTCTGGGGTGGCCCTCCACTGCTGTTGAAACTGTCACCAGCCAAGCAGCTTGTTGTTCGTACTCCCAGAAAGCTATGACTCAATTACAGTAAAACACTGTGGCATTATTCACTTCATATATGCATAAATATTAGTTCTTAATACTCAGAGGTAAATTGAGTTGGTTTCTTTGGGTTTTGGTTTGTTGTTCTGCATTAATATTTATGTCCACTACCAGACTCATATAATGAAAATGTCAAGGGAGTGTGTCTGGCTTACTGAGAGTCAAAAAATATAACACGCTAAATGCAGCATCCTTGTAATAGCTAAATATATTTTCTAATTTTCATGATGACTTGCCACTCTAAACACTGTATTTCAGCAGTTTATATTACTAAATCCATCCTCTCAATCTTCTGAAACAAGACTTACACAGTCACAACAGCAACACACAAGCTACTGTTATTCTCCTCCATGTCCCTCTCTGCACCTAGGTTCCAAATACCATTCCCTATTCCTAAGTTTATTACAAGGCAGCCCCACCAGGTACACGCTGAATAGCTGACCTCAGCTACACACTTTAGGGTGAGGCCCTGGAAAGATCACTACAGTGGGACACCCAGATCTGTTGGTTGTGCATGCTTTTCAGCTAGAAAATAAGATTTATTTGTAATTTAAAAACATTTGTCTGGAAGTCATTAAGACACATCAAATACGTATGTTCACTATCACTTTTACAGTGCTTTATAACACTTAGTCTGCTGCACAAGCCACAATAGGGCACAGGGAAATCACAAGGCGTATGTACATCAAACATTCTTTCAAATCCTCAGGTTACATTTTCTGAGCTGAAGAATCATTAACCCTTCCCCTTTGCTCTCCTTTAGTCTCAGGCCAGTCAAACGTCAGCTGCAATATATTAGGAAATAAAATTTCCCTTTTCTCTATGCTTTGTATACTCAACTGTAGGAATATAAAGTTACTGGTTCAGAACAACAGCATTTTACTTTGTACTTGCACCAATCTTTACCCAACGATGATGAATACAGCCCTAGAATCTGACAGTTGTCTCATAATTTAACAGAAGATTTCACACTCCTCGCTGGAAAGAGAAACCATGGAAAGGCATATTCTGAACTGAAACCCAACTGCATGCACCAAAAGTGAAGCCTGTAGTCAAATATTTGTAGACATTCATTTCTGCAAATATTAGGACTTTAGAGTGGAAGTCAAACAAAACAATGGTAATATGGGTCTGATCAAGTCCTGTGAGCACAGAAACATCTAAACGAGGATGCTGTAACTAATGTAAATGCAAAGAAATAAACCAGGAAGAACTGGTTGAGAAAGGATCTTATTTGTCCCCAGGCTTGTAGAATTCCATGCAAAACATATATTTATGGTTTGACTTTTTCAGCATGCTCATGCCACGGAAGAGACAACAGATAACAACCCTATAACACTGTCTTTATCTAACTGCAATACACAACCACAGGAACTAGATCTATTAAAGAGCTATCGTTATTTGCAAGATTTAAGACATTCTCCTGCAGCATGCTTACAAACACAAAGAATTAATCTCCGACACCAAGTTAACAGCTTGGATGATCCAACAGTTGCACTACCCAGGAAAATAAAGTCTTCTGCAAGTTTTACTTTTTACTTGGTTTAAAGCCTGCTCATCACTAGCAAATTTACATGTTTATACTCAAGAGCTACATTCTAAATAAGTCAACATCCATACATCCAGGTTATGCCATTCAGGTGTAAATAGCTCAAATTTCTATAAAGTGATCTTTGCAACTGGTCTAGAAGCTACCCTGAATGAAAACCAAACACCAAATTAAACCCCTAGAAAGAGCATCAGATATAACTCTGTATTTTTAAATGCTATTGTGTAACTCCTGACAGTAACCTTTTGTTCTATAACAACGTTTTGACCAGGTAGCTGTGCTCAAAACGTGTGTCAGCACCCAAGCGTCAATTAGTTTAAAATGAATGGCTACTTCCAAAGACGCTGATGTTGATGGAGCTCCTTTGCTGAACAAGCAGAGAACTACGAGGTGACACCAGGATAAATATCACAGGTTGTCCCTGGTTAACAAGCCCCCTGCCAGGCTTTGGGGGGATTCTTCACCTGGCTTTTTCCTCAGTAAAAGCAGCAACAAGGAAACCATCAAAGGTTTCCTGAGCGAGACGTGATTGATATGGCAGAAATAACAGAGCCCATTTCAGTAGTGCTCCCGATAGGGACTGCTGGGCCATTAACTTTCCCTTTATGACTTTTATCCTCTTTCTGCTACGTTTGAGCCCTGACTGAGCTTTGTACCTCACTGGCTATGGGCTGAGGTAATTAGATTGCATAGAGGTGGGAGGGAGGAAAAGCTGTGAAAACCAATGGGAGGGTGCAAGATTTGGGAGTTGACCAGAGGAGCACATCTCCAAATATGTGCATATCTGTCTATCAAAACAAAATCCAGGTCACTGCCAGTGATGGTGCCGTCTCTCACTTTAACAGTCCACATTTACTATTATAACTTGAGGACTAAAGCTTTTTTTCCCCTTCCCTTGAAGGATTACTTTTAACCCAGAATCTTTGCCTATTCCAACACGTAATACAGAAAAGCCAAGAATAAAACGTTTTTTTCCTCAGCTGGTGGCAGCTTTTCAATGGGAAAGGGTGCTCTTCCTGCACATAAATCACTCGCAGAGAAGTTTGGGATCATTCTCAGTGCACATTTAACAGGTCTGCAAAACTGGGACCTGTAGAACTAAAATGTAAAACAGTGCTGTAGAAAGATTTAAACTGCTTACAAGGTTTTAAAGCCTTCTGCAGACTGCTGGTTATGGCAATGGGGGGGAAGGATGCAGGTAGTAAGATATCGCAAGCCAGTGAAAACTTCCTGATCTTGACCTTAGACCACAATTTGACATCACAATTTTCCTGTGGCTGCATCTCACTATATTTGTGTGAAAGAAAAACAGATTGAAATCACATAGTGTTAATGCTTCCTTTTTAGTCTCCATGTAGAAAAGGTCTTGGATTCGTATGGTTTGTATCAACTCAAGGTTAGCAAACAGGCTTCAGCAACAATTCCACAATGACTTTGATCCAGGAAGACAGAGGATTTAATTGAACATGTTGCTTATTATTGTAAGATGGTTCAGTACAACCACTCCTTTAACATGACAAAAAGCTTGTGGGAAATCGGAACTGATGAGACTGCGCCACGGCAGAGGCTGGAGCTGAGCAGGGGAGCTGAGCCTGTACACCGGGTGCTGGGGCCCACAGGCATTTCACACCTTGGTTTCCATACTGACGTTTGTTAGGATAAAAAAGCCCCAAACAAACAAAAACCCTGGCAAGGTTCAGGCTCTTTGTGAGAAGCACACAGGAGGGAGTTTTCACTGCAGGTGCAGTACCAAACAAGCCAACCCTGTAGATCTGACTGCACTAAAACCCCTTGCAGGGCCTGACTCTCTGAACTTGACACTCTGAACTTCTGACCCTGCCACAGGATACAACCCTTATGTCCTCTGTTATGCATTGGTTTTATTCATGAATACTTTGGCTGGCATCCCAAGCCTGTATTATTGAATACATTTTCATTTACCGTCACATGTAATCTGTCAGCATGTACATAACACATCCATCAAAAGGCCGTAACTTCTAGACAAAAACCACAAACAATTTGTTAACAGGATTGTAAGTTTTCTTCCATAACAAAATCAAAATGTGGGAACATGGGAAATACTGAGTTGTCACTTACGGTCACTGCATAATTGTCATGTGCTAAAATGAAGACCTATAGCTCAAGGCTGAGGCAAGCCACTGCAAGCTTACGCATCCTTATAGTAGATGTGGTGAGCCAACTGCTTACCTCAGCCTGTGCTTACGCAAGGGTTAGAGCCTGCAGGAGAAGGTCTGCCCATGACAAGGGACCTGCAGATAGCTCATGATAGAGCAACAATCAAGTCATACTCAGTAGCCTGCTTGTTTGTGAGTCTGCTTCTATCCTGTCAGCTGCCACGAGGTGGTCTGCATCATTTACGGGTGCAGAATAGGATGAAGAGACTATGCCCTGTCCTGCTGAGAGCTGCACAGGGAGCCCATGGCACAAGAAAGACTCAAACCAGCATCCTACAACCATTAAACATTCTTTTGGCATCTGGGAGAAGCAGGATCAACTCTGTCCAGGGAGGAAAGGCTAAGACAAACACAGAGAAAACACCTTAAATCCTTCCCACCCAGGATGTCTGTGTTGTGGCAGATGGATGGATGGACGGTTCCTCACCTGGATTCCTACAAGGCCCTTTCTGGTTTTCCTTTGTCTTTCCCAGCTCCTGTCCTTGCTGGGTGATGGAATAATCCTGAATCTCCTGAGTGCTTCAGGTCTGCATGCAAAAAGCTCAAAATACAGTCTCCCTATTTATTTCTACAGCAACAGACCAAAGTCTTTACACAGCTCCATGCAGGACAGGCAGGAGGCTTTGGGCTAGGAGCCTGTTCCTGCGTTTTCAACACAATAAAGAGAAACCAGCCACAATAAAGTGAGAAGCAGCCTTGTTTTCATCTGTCAAACTCTCAACAGAAGCAGCATTTTAAGATCCAGGCAGATAAAAGGAACTGTCACCATTAGGGATATTCCCAGGTCAGAAACCTGCCCTGCTTAACAGGAGAAAGCACTTCTCCACTGACAGAAACCAACACTCTGAATCTGAAGCACTGTCTGCAGCATTTCTGGGGCTGCGCTGACAAAGCCGCTGGAGAAGCCATGTGTCCTGCTGCGCGGCATGGGAAGCCTGCCTGGTTTTGTGGGGGGTGAGCACGGTGACACTGCCCTCAGTGCAGGTCCTGTCCCCAGATCCAGAGCTGCTGGGATGCAGCTCGTGGGCTCACTGGTCCCTTTAGTTCTTTCCCACTCTGCACCTGACCTACCTGCCTGTTCTTCCTCTCTCCTGGTAACAGCGAGGGGAGCCGGTGTCCACAACCAGGACCCGCGATGCTCAAGCTGCCTTGCCGCTGCCTCCTGCTTCCCCGCTCAGGGGCTGCGCTTTAACAACGTGAGATCCCCTACTGCGAGTTCCCCCCTCTGAAGAGTCATCCTCCTGAAAGGGGTTTCCCCCCGGCCCCCATATGTTCACCCCAGGTGCCTTCCTCACACTTGAGACTTTCCATGTGCCTTTTCCCAGGCTACACGAGGTTTTCACGTGTTTCCCCACGCGTGGTTTTTATGTGCAAGGTTTTCCTATGCATGTGTTTTAACATGAGATTATTTTTTTTTTTTAAGCTGACAAAATGGAGGTTTAGATTAGATATTAGGAAGAAATTCTTTACTCTGAGGGTGCTGAGGCACTGGCACAGGGTGCCCAGAGAAGCTGTGGCTGCCCCATCCCTGGCAGTGTTCAAGGCTAGGCTGGATGTGGCTCGGAGCAAGCTGCTCTAGTGGAAGGTGTCCTTCCCTGTGGCAGGGGCTTAGAACTGGGTGATCTTTAAAATCCCTTCCAACCCAAACCAGTCTGTGATTCTGTGATATTTAATAACTAAACATGTCTTAGACTCTTGATTCTATATCCCATTCAGCAGGAGATGTCCCGGAAAAAGAGGGAAAATCAGAAAAGCTCAGTACCCAGTAGTGCTCCTGCTGACTCCAGTCTGTCCTGGCCACCCAGCAATTCTCCTATCACTAATTACGTTGAGCCAGATCACAAGAAAAGGCAGCTTGGATGCAGGTCAGAAATAAAACCAGTAGTCCTGTCTGACTAATGATGTTTGGCTTTGGAGACTGAGATGAAAGATAAACAAGTGGAAGTAATTACTGTTCTTATTTTTCTCTCTTCTGCCTTGCTGTTGGCCTATGAAAAGCTGCGAGCTGAAATACTGACTCTTCAGAAGAAAAAGCATATTCAGCTGTTTAGGAAAACATACAGAGTTTAGAGACAGCGTGAAACACAAAGTATACGATGCAGTGTAAATATCAGAACCCTACTACACAAAATTATCACTTCCTTCATTTAAGCATCAATCCACATTAGTGTGAAATCAGTATTTTGGAAAATCTTCAGTTAATGCATTTCTGCAGTGCACCTACAGTAGTTTGGGAATTAAATTAACCCATGCAGCATCAACCAAGACAGTCATGTCTTGGGAACTACCAAGTTTATACCAGATTGCATTCTTTATACTATCCTGGCAATTACAGCAAGTGAGGAAAGGAAGCACTAATCTCATAATATGCACAAACTCATGAAGATCAATGTATAAAAAAAAAATAGAATAGATAGAAATAATATATAGTGGTGAAAATTATGTATATTTGAAGGTATTAGGATGTTACATAAAAATCTACATAGTCTGAAATACGTGAAGATTCTGGAAATGACTTTAAAAATGTCAAGGCAGGATCTGGCCAGGTGAGACAATTACAAATAGATGCTTATCAGAAAAGAACAAATACTTTCCCTGTACACTTCTCAGTGACTATCTTTCAAATCCCAACTTTCTGAGAGATGAGAGAGGGGCATCAATAGGACATGGAATAGTCACCATCCCCAGGTTGTTTAGGTTTGGGTTTTCCCTTTTTCCCTCATGGGTGCCACATATAAAGAAGAGATGAACACATCTGTTTCTGTTCCAGGAAGCGCAACATGCCTACATTCAAGGGCAGCTCAAACTGTATTCCCTGCTCAGAAGAAATATTACAATAAACTAAGAATAAAATGTCCTTAACACAATTTCCTCAGCAAGGGTTCCAGCGCTGTGGATACACAGTGAAACCATACAGCACTCTTAGCTCATTTAACTTTTAAATCACATTTATAGCTGATTTACAAAACCTGTTGCACATAAATGGAAATATCCAGATACTTACACTTTTGATTTTATCATTTATATATATTTGTGTGTGTTTCCCCAAGCCCACAGCAGAGCTTATTATATCAGCTTATCAATATGCCTACTTAAAGTTTAATTTAAAAACACCAATAAAGTTTCTAACAACCCATTATCAAGGTTTTCTTTCCCAGTGAAAGTACAATATCACAGTCCAAGCCAACTAAGCAGGGAAGCTCTTACTGACATCAAAGGGGAAGTTTAGACCTTTAGTTCCACACTGTTTCTACATGAAAAGATTTACAAGTCCCATATAAAAAGAAGTGACAGAAAATATATCTGGAACTAAAATTTGATCTAAGTCAGCAGACAGATCCCAGTGGGCATTGCCCCCACCTTCCATAGGGCTATTAGGAAAAGAAATAATCTATGGTTAACAGTTGAGGACTAACAGAGGACAAATGTGTACATAACTCTTCTCCAGAGCAGGACAACATGGTGTACTGCTTTGCTGTACATGTCCTGTCAAAGACAGTGCTACTGCACAGGTTTGGCTCATGTGCTGGTGGACATGCCATCCTGTGGCATGTATGGAAAGAGATTCACTGGACTGGCAGCGCCCAGGAGGAGCATTCCGCAACGCAGAAACATAGAAGAAAACCAAACCACATTTTTTCCCTTTGAAAATAAGATGATTTATAGTATTTGCATTGTTTTAAAATTACCCCTCCCCAAAATCAGTAGCACTGCAAGTTACAAGCAAGATCACCTCAAGTTCACCTTAACGACTTCTCTAGCTGCTTTGCCCATGGTCCTGCAGGGTCTACATGATGCCCTGCCCTGACTCCTCAGTCCTTCCCCTTCTTATGATTTTGTGTGGGGTACAATGAAGGTGAGTGACAGCTAAAGATAGTTTTCTCAAGTGCACATTATACTCTTGAAAATATTATTGGAAAATTAGCGAGCCCAAATGACTGCATGCTTAATTAGAGCTCTGTAAATTGGGAATACATACAGGACTTCTCCTTCAGTGAAAGCAGCATTCCAGGTACCTCAGAATGACTTGGTTTATACCCTCATCCAGCCTGACGCACTGTTGCAGCATGTCTCTCCTGCATTTGCACCTCTTTTGGCAGCACAGGAGATGGCTTCCACTCACACCAAGTGGCCAGGACAAAAATTAGAAAGATAGTTTGCAAAAGCCATGAGGACATCAGAAAATTTGGAACAAACACTTCTGGGTCACTCTACAGGGACAGAGGGACACTAACAGAAGGAGGGGGTGATCTCCATTTGAAAATGCCATTTCTGAATTGTGTCAGAAAGTCAAACCCTAAGCACAAAATGCGTCAGAGATTTTCCTTGTTGTAACTCTCCCTGCTAAGGGAATCTTCCAAGACTGAATTTTATGGGACAGCACTTGTGCTACTAATGTGTACAAACACAGCCCCATAACTGATGCTTTGAATAATCAAATACAACTGAACCACTGGGTGCAAATCGAGTCAAATAGCTTTCCCAAACTCACATATAATCATCTCACCTGCTCAGAAAGGAAGCCAGCAGAATTTCATCAAACTGGCTGAAGGAAGAAATAGACTATCTTTGAGAGCAGCTCCTCTCACTAATGTGTTCTGATTTCTCCTGTCATTAACCAGCCCTGCGCAAAAGCTAAGATCATCACAAAATCCGTAACTAAAATGCACCATGGTTTAAGGACAAAACTGAATACAGGAGGTTGCAGAGCTAATGCATTTATTAGACTACAATAAAAATCAAGTCTATTGTTCATAATATGAAGTAATAGAATTTCTCCTCGTTTAGTCCCTTGTCATAGCTGGTGTCAGACAAACTATAATGCAAAAGCACTGTATTGCAATGAAAGTATGATATGATGCTAAAACGCAAGTACACTGTACAAGTTTATAAGATTTTAAGATACACAGATAAGCCAGTACCAAAGTCTCATTCTAGTAAAAGTATCTCATAAAATTTATTGTGCCAACTTATGGTATCTTATTGCTTTTGTGCATTTGATTTGCCAAACACTGGTCTAAGACTATAAGAATTTATGCAAATCTTATGTACAGAGGTGTGAAAAGTTCTCAAGAAGACTGAATTGAATAACAATTTCAACCTGAAAATTTCTCTGCTTACGATTTTCAGATTCTTTTAGAAAATGGGGTTCATGACATGCCATAGTCAGAGCTCTCCAATGCAGACAAAAGACCAAATATTCATATTTATGTTTCCAAAACATAGCGTGGATGTTCATCTTGACAACAAATAAGGTCAGAGAGCAGCTGCAAAAAACAGTCTTTCAACAAGACACTCATATGAAATACATTCTACAGTGGAGAACAGCTCTTTTATGTGCCTATCACCACTTTCTTATCTAAGAACACAGAGGTCAGCAGTAAGGGAAACACAAACGGGAGGCAGGTCTAGTACTTCTTTTATTGTTATTTATTAGCAGCTATTCCCCAGAGAATCCAAGCACAGGGCTAACAATCATGAGAGAGAGCAACACTGGACAAAGTCCCACTGTGGCTCCTAAATTCCAAATTGCCTCAGTCAAGTAGGAGCTATGACAGTTTCTATCTCCTTCATTGGAAGTAGTTTACTGTAACAAAATGTTCTAGATAAATGTGTCCAAACAAAAGGCAAGAAGCACAGAAAGTTTTTCTATTCCTTGGCCACTGTTGAATGATTTTATGAAAGAAAAACACGTGTATCAGTACTTACAGTTTGAGTCATTAATGTTTTGAAACTAAAATGTCTTGTTGGGAAATCAATACAGCAATACTCAAACATTGTGTACAGTGGACTAAAAACAACCAGCTAAGCAATATGATGAACTTAAAGAAAATTAGTCATGAGTGTTCAAACATGAAAGCAAAAGACTAAGTAGAAGAACTACTTAGAGAACAAGCTATCCACCTACAAAGCGTTAACCACCATCCCCTGTTCTTGTTTTCTACATAATTAACATCAGTGAAGTGTTCACTATATGAAACAACACCTAACAACAAGTAGCACAACAGGGAATTCCCTAGAAAAGTCTGGAGAGAAAACCTGCCAAGCACTAGAGAAGAGCACTGATACAATAGCCTACATTGATTATTCTGCACATGGAGAATAAGAAAGACCATCATATTTGCAGGAGCTAAGGATGAAAAGAAACGGAAAGTAAAGAGCCAGTTGATGTCCTGCTTCGTAAAGTCATAAAACATTTTTAACTGAAGTTAAATTAATATTGACTGCGTGTGGACAAACAAAACCATTTTTTGGAGAAGAGTCCAAAGAGACTAAATGGATGCTCCACTGTACTGAGAAAGCATGGCTGAGTCTGACACTTGGGATGCTAGTAGTTGCTCTACCTTTATTCTGAATGGGGACAGCCTTGATTCTGGTTCCCAGTGTGCTTTAGTTTATCATCACATTCACATCTACTGAACACAAAGGAAACTCTCACAGCAGTCAGTATATTTACAGCTGGAAAATACTAGCTTTTTATTTTAAATCTTATTTTCTGCAATTTTATTTGAGAACGTCTTTGTCACACCTACAGTGTCATTTACACTTTCACAGAGTTTCACCAAAATAATTGTAACAAATACTTTCCTCATGGAAGATATGAAGACAACTGCTGTACACTTATGAATAGGCCAAAACCTTGTTAAGTCTACCCAAATTTTTGCTTTGGTAAAATAAGCAGTCATGCTAAGGAACACTTGATGGCCTGTTACATTGGTTCAATCCTCCTTGTGAGCCATCAGCCTGCTTCTTGTGCAGTTTTCAACATTTTGCAGTTTGAGTTTTCTATTCTTCTACGCAATTTGAGCCTGCAAAGCCATTACTGCAGGCATTGGAACCACCCAGTTGTAAAATCTGTCTCACTGAGAAGAGAATGAGGCCTAATATATTTTAATTTATTTTAATATATGACATGTGGATAAGGTAGAATTTAAACTAAGAGTTTAATATGCACAGCAAGGAACAAACTTTGCATTTGAAGCTTTCACTCTTTTTTCTATTGTAAAATTGATTTGTCCTGGAGCTTAGGCCAGTGTAGATACTAAACGCAAGGGTAACCTGGACTCAGCAATGGCTTATTTAATTTCACTCTATATTGAAACATCTACTCGCCTGCTTTGTGTGACCCAATTGCTAGGTCAGGAAGTGTTGGCTGTCACAGCTGGCAGGCACATTTGCAGCTGTGAAATTGGGCATCCTGACCAGGTAATATTTTCTAATGAAAGTGAACCTAGGCTAATTTGGTTGATTGCTTAATACTATTGTGAGACACATGGGTACATTCCCAGAGCCCTTCACAGGCTTTCAGCGCACAGTGGATGTGCCAGAGGCTCAGTTTAGGATAGATATACAATTTCTATTTTCATTTGGTAGTGCAGGGTCATGAATTGGAAATCCCTCACTTAGCAGCATTACATTTGATGGGGTCCACCACAGATGACCCCCATCCTTCCAGATATCTACACATAAAACTATGAAACCTGCAAGCCTCAACCTGGACTGAAATAGCTCCAGATAAAATTTGTCTGAAAGCCTCCTCAAGTCCAGGGAAATCTTTCCAGGGGATTTCAAGCTACTTTGGCCCTGACCCAGGGTAGCTGATCATGCAATGATCAGACCACACTGAAGGAAGGACTCAGAAACCTCAAAAGCCCTTTTCTACAAGAAATACCTTTCAAGTGAGCTAACAAAAATTTATTTACAGGAAGCAAGAAAAGAGATTTTGTTAAAGCTCACAACTTCAGAAGTCACAGACTCGAGGAGCTTATATTACACCTTAAAAAGTAAACCTTTTTATTGCAGTATTGTAGTAAATTCACTTGAAAGCTTAGCAAAGTGCCGTGTTTGCAACCTTACTCTCTTAAATGGTTTAAGGCATTCATTAAATAAGATCTCCGAAGAAGGAAAAAAAAGCATGTGTATTTTAACCTCATTAGTATTTCACCACAGCAAGTTGAAGCCTCCAAAACTTGCTGTGACTCCAAACTGCGAGACTATAAGCAAACACATACCCTAAAGAGAGCTGATGAACCGCTTCCCACTTTGGTTCTATTTATTTATTTTACTTAATGCACACTAACTTTAGTGTAAATCTCTAAGCTTTGACACCACTTCCAGTCTTCTATTTCCAGACTGATGGCCATACTGCTGAGTTTATGAAAAGGGAAATGCTTATATACAAAGGAAGATTGTGGTAATACGCTGTAATCCAGCTCTTACAATCCCATCACCCAGCAACAGGGGCTTCTCAATGTTGAAAATAACAAAGGTGACAAAATCTGAGCTTTTAAGGGTATAGGTAAAGCTCAGCATAGCCTTGACAGTGATTCTGGGCTATAATTGCAGCTCAAATGAATGTGAGCTCTGTCTGCTACCTCCAGATGCCTCTTAAAGTCTAAATGGGAAAGCAGATTCAAATGAGATAATCTTCCCAAGGATGAACTGGTTGATACTTCTGAGCAACTGCTGAAGTGGGAGAATGGAAGCAGGGATGAAAACGAATCTCAAACTGTTCACAAAGAAACATATATACCCTTCGGGACCCAAATCCCCCACAAGACTGAAGCATAAAATCAACTATTTATGGTTTTGCACTGGTATTATCTATCAGCAATTAAACAGCATATAGGTTATGAAATGGACCTCAGCACGGAAGATGAAGGGAATATGAACAATATATGTCAATTTACCAGATACTTGCATTTTGGGCTTACTATCCAAATCTTCTAATGCTAACTTCACCCTATGGATAGTAAGTTCAGAGAAACTAGGGCAATGCAAACAACATAAAATAATCATTAGTGATAACAGTCAAACAATGGGTAAGTAGCATATTTCTAGTTCTAGTTTCAATAATTACTGCAGAAGGTATCAGGACCATTAATCTGAAATCTGTATTACCATGTGATTTATTAAAATGATGGATCTTGGTGAATAATGGACAGAACCAACACAGGAACTCTGCCTGCTACATGTCAAAAACCAAACTACCAGATTACAGAGTAACGGTTTGGACTTAATTCTTGTAACTAAAGTAATAAAAATGCTAGACAGTAGCAGAGACATTTCAAAAAGGAAACTCTCTTCTTGTTTGCAAGTTTGGTACTTTTGCTCAGAGAAACTAGGGAAAGATTAATTACTAGCGGTAACCCTTCCCTCCGGACTCAGTACGAATATGGGAGCAATGCAGAAGGAATAATTGAGACTATAACTCTTCCTTGAGGCTTTAGTACAACACTTTAGACAGACAAAAAGAACCATCCTGAACATGATGAGCAAAATGCCTGTGAAAGTTCCTTTGGCTCTTGTAACAGATGACATAGATTCGTAGTGATGGACATTTAAATTTGGGACAAATCCTCATTCAGTACTTTGCTCACTTTGATGTAACTGCTCCATTTTTTCATTGCACAGACATTTGGTATCAAGGAACTGTAAAGGAAGCTTTTCTTTCCTAGTTTAGCTTCTAGTTTGAAACTAAACAGAAACCTGTCATGAAGCCATATTAAAACAGCCATTGATCTGGTTCTGGCATATTAAATTCCTTCAGTATTTCTTCACTACAATTTATTCTGGGATTGAAGAAATTGTTCCTCTTTAGTCACTGTATCTGCAGTGCAGAGGAGAATTAGATGCTGAATTCCCACTATGGCTGATTTACTCCCAGTTGCCTTCTTATTCAATAATATTTTTCCCTTGCAGCTTCAGAACACTTTGGTCTATAGCAGTTGCATGGTCCTTAGCACCTACACTTCGACAAAAAACACATGCAGGAAACTCACAGACTATGGAAAAACAATGTAAAGCCCCTTAGACAAGTTTTGCAACTAGTGGATAACAGTATTTTCTCTGTCTCCACTCCACTCATTCTTCTAGATGTATCAAAGCTGTACTGAGTAAATGGGAGTTATGGACTCCCAAAAGCTCAAAAAAGGCAAATATAATATGATGCATTTCAGAAACAGAGAAAAACTGTAAAGCCACTCTACAGAACATCAGAGAAATATCATTTGGAGTATCATGTTCCACCTTACGCATCGCTGCTCCATAAAGATCAAATCAGACTGAGACTGCATCATGAACATATCATTAGTAGTTTATTTCTGCATAAAAGATTTGGGGGGCGGGCAGCAGGAGAAATCACACTTTAAAACTTTGCATCAACCAGAAAGAATTCAACTTGTGAGAAAGATTCCCCAAACTTAAGTGATGGAATTCAGCAATGGTGGAATCATACTGGAAACTGCACTTTCTAAATGCAGTGTATTCTAATGCAGCTTCACAGCTTTTGGCAGTTACATCTACAGCTAAGATGTCTGTACATTATTTTATCAATTATTTACATGGAAAATCAACAACCCTCTTGGAGAGCGATTTCTGGGCTTTTATTTCAAATGGCCTGATGGATAGCTTGGCATTTTATTGCCTCAGGGCTCATAAAACCTCTCAACTTTTTCATCATCAACTTCTCACTGACTATAAATCTCTATTTCTGTGAATACCAAACCCAAGGTATACTCCTCAAGTTTAAGAATGTTTTTAGGGAATATTTAGGGACAGTTTTTATTGATGCTAGTCTGACTTTACTTGCATCAACTTCATTGCAGAATTCCCAGTTTACCTCTTGGGCAATTAGATTACATCTTGGGAGCAATGTATTATTCAGAAGACAATTATCTAGAAAATAAGGCTTTATTTCATATGGGTAATGCAGACATAGATGGTTTGCTTTCTTTTTTGTGTTATGCTTTAAAATGCAATAGACAGATATTCCAGCGAATATGAGGAATTGTACCTAGTCATAACCGCACGTTGGAGCAACATTCAGACCAAACCAGCTTCAGTCTTAACTGGGAATTCCATGGGATCTTAGGACAACATGGAGCTCCTTATTTACTTAGTAAATCTAGTCCAGACAAAAAAATGGAACAAAAATTGCTTTACAGTGGTTATAATTAACAAACCACTTGGAAAATACCATCTCTCATTTGCATGGTTTTAGCAAATTTAAGATAAGCACCTTGCCTACTTACACTGTGATAGCAATGTAAAGGCAGGATCAGGAAGAAGAGCTTTTATCTAAACATGTGGTTATGAAAAAGAATTTTTCTGGAAGCACTGGGCCTGGGGACAATATTATTAAAAGGTAGTTCTGAACTACTTAACTTGATGCCTGTTTTTTCAGTGTCTTTTCTAAGTGTACCAGTTCCAGGTACAGTGCCAATACTGACAAGTACAAAATACTTTTCATAAGCCTCAATTACATGGCAAGGAGAGAGTCTGGTTTTACTTTTCCCCAGTACACGTGCCACTACTTCTTCAAATCCTCACAGCTTTGGAGTCTGCATGTCAGAAGGTGGTTTTCTCGTTCACTGATTACCTTATTTCTATTGCACCCTCATTCATATTTGCCTTTTCACTGATTCCTGCTCTTGGAATCATTTTCTTCACACTGTGTATTTAATCACCCTCAATTTAACACTTCATTTACCTTTATGCAAATCAGAAGCATACTACTCTTGAAAAAGAGAGAGAATGGCCATATTAATTTACTGCACCTTTGTCAAATACATTTGATCAGATCCTCAACATGCTTGAACAGTTACAGTTCAGTGGAATAATGCTGATTTACATCAAGAATAACAGTTCTGTTCTTAGATCACTTGTGTCTGAATAAAACTTTTTGCAAAGATAATGTCTTGGAAAAATTCCTACAAAAGCAGAAAGAAGAACAACACTTTCTCCCTTGTTTTTAACCACTTCACTGAATTTGGCAGAGAACCTGCTACTTCTGGTTGTGTGTGCCAACCATTTTCACTTCTTACCTTTGAGGTCCTGTGCCAAGCGTTACAGAAAAGCATAATACAATGCAAATGTTTTTAAGGGCACATTAAACACTGTGAAGGGTTTTTTCCGTGCAAGATTTTTCCCACAAATTCCCTCCATCCTGAGGTCCTCCCCCTCAGAGCTCTCCTCCCACCATGAGATTCCCCCCATGTGAGTTGTCCCACCATGAGATTAGTCCAAATAACATTTCCCTGGCTCAAGCGTTTCCCACATGAGACTTTTCAATGCAGGTTTTTCCACATGAGATTTTCCACGAGTCTTCCCTATGGGTTTCCATCCTGTCCTGGGTTCAGCAGTAGCAGTCATTTTTCCTGCTTGGTAGCTGGTGCAGTGCTGTGTTTTTGACTTTCGGTCTGGGAACACTGCTGATAACACCGATGTTTTTAGCTACTGCTTAGAATGTTTACACTGACCATGGACTTTCTGAGCCTCATGCTCTGCCAGGGAGGAGGGGAGGCTGGAAGGAAGCAGAGACAGGACACCTGACCCAAACTGACCAAAGAGGTATTCCATACCACAGCACATCATGCCCAGGATGTAACTGGGGGCAGTTAACCCAGAAAGGGAGATCTCTGCTGGTGTGGGGCTGGGTATCAGTCGGTGGTGAGCCATTGTATTCTCTTCTCTTGTTATTTCCCTTGTCATTTTTTATTATTGGTGGCAGCAGTAGTGGCTTGTGTTATACCTTAGTTACTGGACTGTGCTTATCTCAACCTGTGGAAATTGTATTATTTCAGTTCTCCTCCCCATCCCTCCAGGAGCTGAGGGAGGAAGTGGGGGAGTGAGTGAGCGGGCTGCGTGGCAGGGCTTAAACCACGACACATCCCCATGAGCTGTTCCCTGCTACAAGTTCACCTCACGCAAGTTCTCAGCCCAACAAGTTTCCCCTCCACACAAGTTGTCAAACCCTGTGAGTTCCCTACCCCTATAAGATTCACCTCATTATATTTCTCTAGATGTGGGCAGACACTGCTAAGGGTCATCCTTCCCACACTCGCATGCCAACCCAAATCCATTGGGAGTTTCTAGGGAGACATAAGGGGCAGAAAGACCGTCCCTGCAGAACCCTGAGAACAAGTCCTGTGGCTGCAGCTCACACGAGATCAGGATTTTAAAATCCCTGCTGCACATTTAAAATGGATCTGTAGGATCCCTGGGACATTCCAAAGGAAATCTTGCTTCCTCTGGAAGCAACACGCCAGCACAAAGTGCCCACCTGGACAGGCCATGATTTAACATGATTTAACCTTCACCTTCAAATACCTGACTGAAATACACAGGCATTTAATTGGCGTCATAGCACATTACATGTTTGTTATTAACACACTTCCTAAAGGTCAACTAGTATTTTAAGCACTTTGCAAATACAGTGTGTATTCTAATTATCCTGTAATTGTTCTGTTAAATGTCAATTAAATGTAAAAACATTTCTTCCCAGCCCGACACCATATGTTACAAAGTGTACAACCTCATGTTTTATTGTTCATGTAATTTTCAGACAATTACTTGACAGTTAGATTGACCTCTCAACTAAAACTGCAATACACCATGTTCAATTACAGCTTAGCTTAAAACCAAGCAACAACAGTTTATCAAACCAGTGTTTCACATCAAGACCTCATGGGAAAGAAGGGACATTCTCATAGTGCAGAAAGGTTGCAGTAGTGACTTGAGACAAGGAATTTAAAGACAACGCTACTTATTCTTACTAGATGGTAGAGCACCCTCCATTACCTCTTCCACACATCTGGAGTGTCACTTTTGCAGCAATCTGCTCTCATGCAGTCACCACAAAGCCGGGTAAGCTCACTGCCAGTCTGAACTGTTGAAGCTGGAGTCCTAAATGTTAGCCACAGAGTGGCATAAGAAGGTGCTGATGATTAAAGATCCCTCCTATGAGACCTTACCTGGAGTATTGCATCCCACTCCAGGGCCCCCAGTGTAAGAAGGATTTGGACCTGCTGTAGTGAAACAATGGAGATATCAGAGGGCTGGAGCCCCTCTCCTATGGAGACAGCCTGAGTTGGAACTGATCTTTAGGTTTCCTTCCATTCCAAACTGTTCTATGAAAGATGGCATAGCATGTTTATATCTTCAGTTTAAGTTTTCTGGGAGGCTCCTACAGGTTTTTCTAACTCTTCCCTACACCAATGTACTTCAAGCATTTTATTTATTACTCAGTTTGGTTGGAGCAATGTAGAGTCCCTTTCGCAAACTCCCCATGTATTGCAGAAATCTGAGCCAGAAGGTTTTTTCCAGGGACAATCACCCTCAGCATTTACCACCTGCATCTGAATGTCAAGATGGGCACCTGAGCAGTATCAGCATTGTTTTCTGCCCCTACGTTGATGTCCACCTTCGAGGTCTTGATGAGACTTAAACTACAGACATTTGTAGATCAGTAAAAGCCTAAATCTATCAGGGAAAGGAATCATGGGGCCAATGATAAGTTTTTATTGATTAGTTGCTAATTGTTGACTCCTTGAAACCTGACTGTAAACTTAGCTAGTCAAAGGTCAAGCACAGTTTCTTTCCAAGTAGCATTCACAATAAAAGCAGTAACACAACTGGGGTAGTTTGCAGTATATTGTCTCATTATAACTCTGGGATCAGAAATGTCAGTGGCAAAACAGAAGCACAAGTATGCTGATGGGAGGTTTGGCTTTGGTTAATGCACCAAGGGGATGTTCTGTTACAACAATCTGGTTCTGCGCTCAACTTTTCCTCAAGGGGAACCCCAAGGGGCTGGGCTCATCAGTGTCTCTTGACAGTATGTGTCTCAATTTACACTGGAAACAATTGCCCTTCTGCTCTAAATTGCCACTGAGCTGGGCTTAAATTTTGAATTTCTATTAATCTTGGATAAGATGGTAAAACTCAGCATGTCCTCTTCTCCGAGGAAGGTGGGTGCCTTTCAGAGGGAATTTGGGTGCTGTTTTGATCTATTTTTTTAAATGTTTTGGCTTTATACATGCCTGAACACTTTTTATATCTGTCCCATATAATGTTATAAATGATAAAAAAAACCCAACATTTTTTAAAGTCTTTGAATATTAGGAAGTCTATAGGAATCCTCAGATCTCCTCATTGGCTCCTCTTTTCTTTGACATAGCAAGGTCAAGCTTCGTTTTCTTCTCACTTTCAAGATTTCTTCTCACAGATGTATTTCTGCTCCCGTTTCTGTTTGCATTGCACACACTCCTCCTGATCTGCCTCTTTCCCTCCCCTAGCCCCAGCCCTTTGAATCTCAAGTGCTTTTCAGAGGGGCCTTTTGAAGTCAGTCTCAGAGACCAATTTAGGGATGTACTTAGCATTTCTTTGCATACCTTCTTTTGAGACTGAGCTAGCAAAAGATTCTGGACATCTCTCACAAGCAGGTCCTCAGAGATTATTTCAGCAAGCAGTGGTTAAATGGGAACACTCCTGGGTTAACTGAGGCACAGCTCTAGGTTCAACATTCAAAAAGGGTATCACCCTAGGCATAGTAAACTGTTGCCAAACTGAGTATTCAAAACATTGTAAGCCAAGTTTCTATCTAAAAGGTAATTTATTTGTTTTATATAACACTGCAATGCATTATTTTAGTGTCTGAGCAGTATCATGAATTTACGATCTTATATTCTGCATTGCAGCTTGCATGGTTATGGACACAAACACACTTAAATACAAGAAAGATAATTAGAGATACAGCTAGAAAAATAGAAAGTCAAGGCTTTCATGTAATTACTTGACCTAGAGGGCAAAATCTGGCAACATTATTCATTATTTCCTTTTCCTCTCTCTTTCACCTGCTCCTCTTCTCCTCTCAGCAAATAAATCATCTTCTATGGGCACTGGCCTTTGAGGACATGTGTTTCTGCTGCCTTCAAAAAGATGAAGATCCAACATGTTGGTATCTTCACAATGAAACATTCAATTGGACTATGTAGTAAATTTGGAATGGAAGTTAGTGCTATAGAGTTAGACTCTCAGTTTGGAATAGCTTCTCTCCTCCTCTGTACCCTGAAATTACACTGCAAATAATATATGCCCTCAGACCCCCAACCCCTCCTCTCATGCTCCTAAATCAAAGCATTGCACACTTATTCTCATTTCTCTAGACTATAAACAACCCCCCTAGCTTTGCTCATACTGGATAGAGTAAGAGAAGTGTTCTTTTCCCTAAGTAATGACTGAAATCCTGTTTTCATGGAAATGTAGGTACTCAAAAGTCCATCCACTCCTGCCCAAAACAGAACAAAACCCCACAAACTTATTCATAAGCACACAGAGAAGTGATAGCTCGGAAAGCATTTTAGGTATTTCCAATAGCTGTTGACATGAAATGTATTTATTTTTCAGACTTCACAGTTTGTGCAGCAGACCTGCTTGCCACACCACCCTGGCAGTCTGCATCTAATAACCTGATAGCAGTTGATTAAGTTTGTGGAAAGAATTGCTATTACATTTTAGCAGGCAGGGTTAAAATGATGTGCATGTTGTTTTCCACACCAGGCTTATATCTGAGTTATCCAAGTGTTGCAGAAAGCTAAATTAATGCTTACTGCAATGGCTGCTGGAGCTACGTCACGCCTACATACATATTCTTCATTCCCTCTAAACATTAACAGTCATTTCTTTTTGCTTTAGCATTTCCACTGTGCCAGGCTTCAATCTCAATATTATTTCAGCTAAAATGAATGACTAAGGTTGATTTTAACACTGACAAACTGTTAACAAAGATTGATGCTTGATACTGTTCATCCATTCATAAATGCCCCTCTGCTATGACTGGTGTCTTACCAAAATTAAGACTCTAATAATAATCTCCCATTCTTTCAAGCACTGGTTGGCTAGTCACAAATAATAAAGGCAACAAAGCATCAAAAAGCATGTATTTTCTGTCCTTGCTCTCAGATTCCCAAGATTTCAGCACAGGAACAGAACTGCAGTGATTACCGCAACTGCCATTGCACTGCATGTATCAATCTACGTATTGCATTGTATCAGGACTGAAATGATAAAACCACATTTGGGAATTAGAGTGCAAGTGAAGAAAAAGCACAAAGATAGGGTGAAACAGTCACTTGTTAGCATGCTCCCAAGGTTTGACATAAACCAAAATGCACTTTGTCTCAGTCTCCATGGTTTAGACAGTGGCAAGGCACTGAAGCATGAAACGTAATGGAAGGTACCGCTACCACAAAATAAGTGACTTATTTTTCTGCTATTGCTACTTCCAAGTCCAGAATTTTTCAGAAAGCCTCGGGATTGACTCAGAGACACGAGTTACATTGCTTTATTTGCTCATGAGCTGGGGTTTTTTAGGGGTTCTATTATATGTCAGAATATGTGGGGTTTGTACTGATGCCAATTGACCTTGTGTTGCAGTTACTGAATGCTGTGAAACATGTTGGCTTTGTTTACATGGAATTAGATACATATTTTTTTTTGGTAAGTATTTGAGGCTGTATACTGAATCACGTATTAGATATTATTTTTAAAGGCTCCCTTGTTTCTACTAACCTCTCTTCCCATTCTTTTCAAGGAAGAAAATGAATACAAACTCTAGCCACCTGCCCCCTTATACTATCATGCGGTGGTGGTACCTTACCTGTCAAAACTGTGCCTTCGAAGTGTTTATTCCCACTCCAGTAAGAAGAAATAAGCTACATATATAGCTAAAGCCTTGGAGATTTGTTTCATTCCAGCTGAAACTGCACTGATCCTATGGAAAGATGTGGTGCTTTTGACACCAGGGGAATTCAGAGACACCAAAGTGATACAGCAATCTTGACCAACATGTTACCCTTCTGCCTGCCTTCTTAATTCAGTTGTGCGTCACATGCACCACTGAAACCTTTGGTAGTATTCCAATCTGCTAGATCCAAAACTCGGCCAAATACTTAATTATTTGTGAGAATGGGAAGTCTCAGACATTTCAAATGAAATTATTTGTCTGTGCCTTAATGCAAGTCCATTCTTAGTACTTGGCATGGGAAAGGGATGCTTTCATGAACATGGGCTTTGTTTCAGATTCACAGCAGTAAGTGATAGATTTTTTGTTGATATTGATGTCTTGTTGACAAAGCAAGTTCAACATGATGGGAATGCTTCTCTTAAGTAGAGATAGATAGCATTTAATTGTTAGAGACAAATACAGAAAACTAAGGACAGTCTTTACCTGGAGGACAGTGTATTTTTCAGCGTGAACTGCTAAAGTATAATCCCTCAGTAATAAAGACTTTACAAGTGCAACATCAAAAAATGTTTTGTTGTGGAAATTTTAATACCACAGTTCTGAGAGGCCAAATTGAAAAACATGCACAGAATGAAAGGTTTAAAAATGCAATGAAAAAGTTTTCAAAACCTCAAGCAACCAAACCAAACTTCCTCAACACTGAAGTATCCGCAGCAGAAAAAAAGAAACGCACTTTATTGACTCCAACCTCCTGTCCAAGGTCAGGGAGGAAGAAAAAAAACAGGAACAGAAAACTGTGTGTGGAATAGCCTGAAACTCTGCTTACATCGCAGGCTTACCTTCAGGAGGAATTGGATTTTCACAACTAATGAAGTTCTCAAAGAAAAGTTTATGCTTCTTTTACTACTCTAATATAGGCTACAACCCCCACAGCCTGAGTTTGTTCCATCAACTGTCTGCAAACTATCAAAAAGCAACTTGTTCATACCATGTTATTATTAGCTACCACCTAAGAAAAGGTCACTGAAGACTTACTTATTCCACAATTTAACTTCACTCTACTTCCTTTATGAAAATTGTTCTTAATAAAACAATGGGTTTTATGCCTTCTTAAGACAATCCCAGCATCTATCACAGAGCTCAGACCCTTCTTGTTTAATACAAAGCCATTCGAGTAGAATAAATAAATGGATTCTTTTGATGGGTTTGCGGGCTTTTTTGAACAAAGGAGTGGACAAAAAAAGAAAAGGAAGCTGAAAGAACAATCAGGAGCCAACAGAATGTACTTTTTTCTCCAGCTCTGCTGTTAAAGACCACCTTACAATGTTGAACAAACCCTTAAGTTTCATGCCTTCATCTGTAGAATGTGTTTATATTCAAGAGATGTCATCAGCAGAAACCTCTTGGTACATACCCCAAAAGGCAACACCCTTAGACAGCTCCCATTCCAAACACTGCTACGACATCAGGTAAAGGCTCTATCCTGCTCCATCATCTTGCAGCATTTTTAACTCAGTTATTTTCCATCACAGCAGACCAATTTGGGAGCATCTATTGGCTGTCACCACAATCAAGTAGTTTCTCATGAATTTTCAGGCCTCTAAATGTGCAGTTCTTTCCAGCTCTCCTCATGCTGCTTTGCTCTGGATTATACCTTCTATTTAGATAGCAGCTGATGGCTAAATCAGGTCATTCAAATTCTTGCACCACATGGTTCTGAGGGAATATTTAAGTAGATGGGACCTACAGTTTACACTTTCAATCGGTGGAATTCACCAGGTTATTGAAATTCAATTTCTTTATTTGCCATGACTTGTTTTTTAAATAAATACTTATTTCTTAAAAAATTAAGAATTCCATTATAAGCTATTCACAAGTAAACATTTTTAAATTGCTTTCATTTTAAACATTGTATTTATTGGCTTCCTTTAATTGCCCTTTTTTTTTTTCCTTGATACACATTGCTTTAATGCCCTTAATGAGAAGTAGTAAATAACACTGTCTCCTTCTTCAAGTTTGTTAGCTTTAGTTACTTTGCAGTCAAATAACTTTGCACCAGTTTCATAATAACATGTTCAGGAAATGCTACTTTTAGCACAACCAACCACACATACTGGACTCAAAACTCAGATAATGGTTTGGAAAGTGAGAAGTTAGAACTACAAACACAAGCCCTGGATGAAGCAAAGAGGTTTTCCTGCTTTAAGAGGAAAGTTTTCTTTTCTCTTAAATATTCTGTGGGTGTCAGACTCTGTGGCACTTTGCAGAAAAGATTAATTTCTACTTCAGTGCTCATAAACAAATCTGATGTTTAAGTTACTGATCTCCTTCGCCTGGAATCCTGTCTAAGTTCACAATCATGGGAAAATCTGGTTCCAAACCCAAATCATACGCCTGTTTGGAATTTAACTTGGATCACTGAATTACTGTTTCATATCTAATTTTTATCCAAATTAAATACATAGAAATCCAAACCCCAAACCAGATTAGTACTACAGAAGGAAATGAATCACCAAGTTAAAACCCCACCAGTAGTGGTGTATCTCCTTTCTTCATTTCTCTGCTGCACAGTTTATGGGATTTAAACTATCTTCTTAGACAGCTATTCTCAGCCATTTCTGAGACTTTCTGAATTTCTCAATCCACCTGCAGATCTATAGACTACATTTGCCTTGTGTCTAAATGCCGACCTTGTTGATGACTGCAACCTTGAAACAGAATCAGTAAGATCTCTACTTCAATAAGTGAGAGAACTTCTCCTGTAAATCTTTCAAACAAGCTGATGGTACAGCATGACATTAAATCTTGGGTCACATATATCTCAGTTGGCACACAATGCATTGTTTTTAAAGAAAAGAATGAACAGGTACTTGTGTAATTCTTAATGACTGATGAAACTACTATTGTATGGGAAAAACAATGTCACTTCAGAAAATAACTGAGCACTTCTGCAGCAATATCTATTTATTCTTTGGATTGTCTTCTTGATTTATATTATTTTTCTTTGGACTGTTTGGTGGTTTTTGGGGGGCAGTGGAGAGTGAAAAAAAACATTTTCTTGATCCAAATACATGTTGTCTTTTGTAAGAGACATGGAGAAATTTAAGCCCACAGACCACGGGAACTCTATGCCATTTTCTCTTATGCAAACAACATAAATTATTTAACCTCTAATAACATTAAGATTTCATGATGCTTGCATAAGACGAAAAAGTGAAGTTTTTCAGGTACTAAATGCTTTATTATGATCTGTAATCTTGTAAGGATGACTGATTTATTTAATGTGCAAATCTGGAGTGTGTGGAAATACAGAAGCAATGTATTTAGGGCTATATTCTGGCAAGTACTGAGCAGTGGTCTCAGGCTTGATGAAGGTCTTATCTTTGAGCATGTGAATGGTTGCACTGATTTTAATGGAACTTTTAACACAGTTTTAAATGCCTTGACAAATAAGGATCTCAATTTTCTTTACCTTGCAAAACCAAGCTAAATTGCAGGTTTATTAATATTTAATACCTGCCTCACAGACGCACATCACAGTGACAAGTGTGGATTACAGGAAAGCTATTAAGAAGCAAGCCTGAATCTCTGAGCTTCAGTTGGAAGATAAAGAGCAGGGCTGCAATTGGTGATATTCCCTATCAAATGGCTTTTCTCATAAGGCAGCAACTATTTTCTCCAGCTGTTACCACTCATGACTCAAAAGGACAAGGCCACCAGTCAGAAGGTGCCATTATCTTGGCAGGAAAGGTAAAGTATTTCAGTTAGTACATGTCTTAGCCAAACAGCAAGAAGTTTTTTCTGGAGAGTAAGCGGTGAGGTATACACAGGGCTTTTAAAGGATACGAAACTTCAGGAAGGAAAAAATTCACATATCACACTGAGCTCTCATTCAAAAAAACCCAGTTTAAGTTTATCAATAAAAACACTGTCACGCAGAATACTGCTAGATTAAAAGACGGTGTTTTCGTCTAATTCTGAGAATATCTAAGATTTTAAAAAGATAACAAGAATTTACTTTTTGCAAGGTCTCAAACATTTATATGGGTATGAATTCTGTAAGCCTCTAGAATGGTCAAAGTATCCTGCTTTGACAATATTGAAGTATTTAATTTCAGCGCTAGCTTTTGTCTTTCTTCTGCCATGGAATGTTACCAAGCTTCTAAACTCTTTCAATAAAATTATCAAATACCTGGTACCTGGCTAAAAATTCACAAAACTTGTTGAGATTGACAGTCAGTGAGCTCACTTAAATGACACTTTATCTTAACAATTCTATGTAATGTCTGAAAGAAGATCTTATCACAACTCTCCTTCCATTGCATACTTTCGGAGAACATGCATCATCTAGTACTCATCCCATGACCCCTGCCGCACATTTGTAATGGGCCAACAAAGAGGGGATATGGCCTTAGCTGGATCTTAATACAAAACTACTTAAGATTGTGAGTCACACACACTTAATAAAGTTAAATCAGGTGAAGTTTCTAAGTCTTAAGTCAGGCAGGTTCCATTGACTGGGGCTTTCCCAGGAAATTACATGATACAAGCACAAAATCCGCCTTTTGAGCCCATTGGAAATTTCCTTTTGGGTCAGTGCCTTAGTGAACCAAAATAAACTACTAAGATTATGACCATCAAGGCAAAAATGAGACAGTGTTGTAACAATCATGACTGGCATACAAAAGTCTCCTGGAAAAGGGAATACCACGAATAACAGAACCTGGGAATGATGCCACAGCAACTGCCACAATTCCAGCAGAGGATACAGCAAGACTCAAAATGAGCATTGCCCATAGAAGGCAGCATTCAAAACACTAACTTTCTGTTACTAATAACTCTTCTAGTGCTGCCAGACACATAATGCCATTCCTGTCACCATCTGTGACAGAAACTATTACTAAAGTAAGATATTTTTGGAACATCAGCTTTAAAGATGGTAACATTCCTGTCTCAAAGAGGTGAAATGGATATTATAAAAAGCAGCAGCACAAACATTACATGACTTGTTGTAAGAGATCAGGTTATCTTGCGATAGACAGATTTTATTTTGACAGCCTAAAATTACGAAGGAAAACAATCAGCTTAAGTTACTTTACGACCAAATTTGGAGCATTTATATCTTCCTAGTCACTTTTTTTTCTGTTTTGGAAAGGAAGGAAACTAATTCATCATTCAAATAGTTGCAGACTTCTGGCAAGAATCATAGCACTGCCCTTCACACCAAGACAAGCTAATAGAGAGCGACCTTTGTTGGGTACCTAGAATTAAAAACTGGTCTCACTTCTCAAGAGGACTCAGATTGAGTTCTCTACTTTGAGGCCTTATCTGCAGCTTTGCATCCTGCAAATCCTGAATGGAGTTCCACATTTAATGCCATTAAAAGCAATTGAGTCCTGCATTTTAGAAAAGATGGGATGTTAATACTTTAAAATCAGAAAGCTCACCAAGATCTCAAAGGTATGGAGCGGGTACTATGTCAGCAACATTAAGCTCTACTGAAAGTAGCAAAAAAGAAGGAAGGAATAAAAAAATGACCAGATCTGGGAAAAAGACATGACTATCCTTGTATGTATGCCTATAAGCTTAAAGCCAACACAAGGATCATGACTGTAAGCTTTTAGCATACCTGTGGACACATTTGTTTCCCAGACTAATTATAAACTCCAGGTAGATAAAATACAATCAGAAACAACAACCCAACAACAGATAAAGACCCTGACTTGTTAGACAAAGCATTTCTAGAGCTGCTTGTAAAGACCAGGGTATAAAAAATGAAACCAAACAAACAAAAAATCAAACCAAACAGAAAAAACAACCCCAAAACCACAAACAGGTGTTTTTATATTTTTGGCAATTCAAAACGCAGGAGCAAAAATCCATACTGTAAATTGGAGATTTACAGACATTAGAAGTGAATTTTCATCTCCAACATCACCGCGGAAATCGTCATGCATGCCAACGAGGACTGTGCCACAATTACATTTCATTCTGCTAGTTTCATAGCTGCCGCTTAAGATTCTTTATAGGGATTCCAAGAAAACCTTTACCCCCTCATTTTTTTAAAATTCAGCTGTAATTCCCCAATTATTCCCTGAATTTGGGCTGCAAATTAAATTCTCATTTCAAGTAGGCAGTATTGCATGGTAAAAATAGACATAGGCTATTTAAAATGCAGGACAACCGTGGCTTTACCAGAAAAACTAAAAAACCTAGAAGTATACATTGTGCAAATTTTAACTGTGGATCTAGATAATGTCTTTACTTGGTTATCTACACCTACTACTGCTATTATGGTAACATTTAAAGGTTTCATAATTAGATTTTTTTCCCCTCTGGATCACCTCTGCAAAATAAAGATGGCTCCTCTCCCTCCCCGCCAGTTTTAGAATAACAATGAGCATCCAGAAATGTCTTTGCTCCTTATTTTACTGATGAAAATACAGAGGTGAAAAAATAAACAACTTCTGCAAGTTACTCAGGAAGCCTGTAGCTAAGCTAGAAATGAATGTCAGATTGCAATATGCCTTTATCCTGCTCTAATTAGGTTAGTCTTTTTAGCTGTGTTATAGGGTATGCTATTATTTTTTAATCAGTTCTTCACGCCATTGAAACCCCTTCCTTTGAGGCTTAAAACTACATAATAGGACAACCTCAGTCATCAGAAAGCCTGATTCTCTGTGCTAGTAATAGCATAACACTAATTTTTCCAGTTGCAACCTTATCTCATTAGTCCACAATTCTATGCAAACTCTCAAGTACTACAAGAAGTATTAGGAGAAATAAAGTTTTCAGGCTCACTTGGTTTATTGAAACTCCTGGTTTGGGACCTACTCTACCAACTAATATTCTAATTTATTACAGAGATTGTAGTAAGTAGATTCGAAAATGACAAAGTTCTAAACTAAAGCTTGTCATTTTTGTGACAGTTTAAAGGGCAAAAAGAAGTGAAAGGTTGAGTAAAAAAAGAATGACACTTTGAAAAATTCTGAAAACACAGAATATGAGCCAGCAATGTGTCTTTGCGATAAAGTTGACTAATATCATCCTCAACTTCATTAGGAACAGCATTGTCAGCAGATGGAGGGAGATGATTATTACCCTCTACTCAGCACTGGGAATAACATATCTGGAGTTCTGTGTCCAGAGCTGGACCACCCAGGACAAGACTGACATGAACAGATTAGAGTGAGACCAGTAAAAAACCACAAAGATGGTTGAGGACATGGAGCATCTGATATGCAAGGAGAAGCTCAGAGATGATTTAAAGTGGAGAAGGCTCAATGGGATCTTAGAAATGTGTATGAACACGTGATGGGAGACAGTTAATAAGATGTAGCCAGACTTTGCTCAGCGCATCACATCAATCAATGGGAGACAAAGGCATAAATCATTACACAGGAAATTCTACTTAAACATAACTAATAGCTCTTTCACTGTAAGAGTGGTAAAGTGCCATGACAGGATGCCAAGAGAGGGTGTGAAATTTCCATTTTTGTAAATGGTGACTTCACACCAGGACCAACTGGACATGGTCGTGACCAAACTACTGTAATTGATCCTGCTCCGAGCACGGGTTCGGACTATTTGATCTCCAGAGCTCCTTTCCAACCCCACCAATACTATGGAGAGATATTTAGTAAACTTCAAAGATATGAGAGTTATGAAGGATGTCAGGAAAGGACATAACATTCTTCAAGTTCCCAAAAAACAAAAAAACAACAGGAGCCAAAGAATGCCATATGCAACTGAAACTACAGGGAGAATTAGGTAGGGAGAATGCAATTATCCATGCTGGATTTTTACCAGAGTTAAAAAGTAATCAGAAAGTCAGTGAAAGACCAGAACAAATTGATCTCATTACTCTTGCATTACTCAGATCTACTTCCAAATGGAAAACTCTTTCCTGAGTCTACT
This sequence comes from Psittacus erithacus, assembly GCA_009867235.2. Taxonomy (NCBI): domain Eukaryota; kingdom Metazoa; phylum Chordata; class Aves; order Psittaciformes; family Psittacidae; genus Psittacus; species Psittacus erithacus. The sequence continues at coordinate 31,756 of WYDI02002754.1, read as the reverse complement.
GGACTGACACTTGGTGTGCTCAAAAAGATTTGCAGGTGTGCACAAAAAGAACGTTTCAACATGAGTTAGCAATATAGAGAACTGATGACATCCCTGTGCAGAGTGCCCTGGGTCTTACCTCTCATTCAAGACTCATTAAGATAGACTGGGATTTAATTCTCACTCTCTCCTGATTTTGGCTTAAGTAGAGGTAAGTCTCCCGAGATTTGGTAGTGAAATGAGACAAATTACATGCAAAACAAAGTTACATCATGTAAGCCAATTAATAAAAATTATTTATAACTTTCTACCTAACACCAGAAGTTTGCACACAATGAATAAATGAATACATTTGAACCAGAACAAAATCTCATTTTAAGAAAATAAAATCTAATTTAGCTTAATAGGTGCAAAATACAAATGTGCTGGGCAAGTACTGAGAGGGAGAAAGCAACCAAACAGAAGTGTGAATGTGTTTACTCTCCAAAAGTAAGGAACAATTTGGAAACCAGCTCCAAAATCAAAAAGCAGAGAACAGTGAGTAAGTTATTGAAAACGTAAGAGCAAGAAGGACATGGGAAACATGAGCAGAGGCCAGAAGTCTAAACAAGGAGCTTCAGTGTGAAGGCCAGGAAAGGGTGGGAAGGAGGAAAAAGCCAGCAGCCGCCTATAACCTTTGGAAGGTCGGCTTTAATTCCCTCCCCTGCCTTCTCAAATTTAACAAGTCACATTATGTATCATAAAAAGTATTCATTACAGAAGATCACAACTCTTCAAGGCCAAAACCGCTTTCAGAGAGGGCTGATCTTTTACCCATTATCAGACTCCTGGCAGTGAATAGCACATTATTTCAGCAGTGAAGCCTTGTATCTGACAAAAGCTAGCAGTGTGCTGCAGGGAAAGAAAATAAATGGAAAATAGAAAGGTTTGGGTAAGAAAAAGTGAGAAACAATATAAATAATGATTTTGTTTCTTAGTAAATACATTAATGTATTAGTTCTAAAGTAGCATTAGGGAGGTAGGAAACTTCTGGGACTAGATTCCACTTCTTTATACTTCCTTCACAGTAGTGAAGAGTTTTCCAATAAGCACAAACATAAATCTCTCATGGCAAAAGCCCTGAGGAGCACACACCTCCTCGTCTCTCACAATGAGTGCTTCAACAAATAGCAGTGCTTTAGGGATTCTGCACAGAAGTCTTGAGACTGGGGTTTTGAAGAATGGAAATGAAACTGCACAGCTTGCTACTACCTGTGAAGAGCCTACTGCTTGTTTCTAAAAGATCAGAAGGGACAAAGAGCAGAAACTGGTCCATCTTCTGGCCTGAAATAAACTACTTGCAACTATGTGTGCGCTCCTGCACAAAGCCCTAAAGCCAACTGCTGAAGTGGAATGTGGATCTGATGCTCCTTAGGTAACTGCAATAGCTCCTTTACTACAGAAGAGTTTTACCAGTGAGATATTCCTATATTTTAAATGAGAATTACACGCCCTTCTTAAATAGCTACATGAAAAAAAGAAATTACTATTTGGATGAACTATGCCAATGATTAATTAGCCTCACTGCTAAAAAGCTGGCCTTTTATTTCCAATTTGAATGCTTTTAACTCTGCTTTTCAGACACTAGATCATGTTATGGCATTGCTGGCTAAATTAAAGAGTCTTTGAGTGGAATAAACATCATTAACCAGCTCTTCCCAGGAGCCTAGGGGTATGTGTACAGTCTTCAGTGCAGTATGCGTAGGTATATCTGCACAGACTTCAAATGAGTCAATTCAGGAAATAACAGCAACCATGACAAGAAGCTAGGCAGTAGCTGAACAAGCTCTCCAGGAATTCAGGATGCAGGCAGGAGTTGGCTGCCATGCTGAGTCTGTGCTGATGTGCTTTCGCTCTTGTTCTCAATTAGGTTAAAAGGTACCTGGGCATTATCCCCAGTGATGTGATCCCACCTCCAAATTTCAGTGCAGTCCCATCCCACGAGGGCTAGCCACCCAAATTTTCAGGTTATTTGAGAACCAAAGAAACACAGAAAATCAGTCTATTCATAATTAATCAGTGGTAGCCCCATTTCTGTGGTCGCACATTTGATGTGCACCCATCTGTTAGTGTCACATTTCAGCGATGTAGAGATGTGCTGCCTGGGAGTCATGGAATAAAAAAGCCCTGGACAGCATCTTCAGAGACTGATTCTGTGTATAAAGGCTCCAACAGCAAGCAGTGCTTCCCTCCTCAACCTCAAACCAATGTGACTGACAAAGGTTTTGGCTAGCAGGTCCATGTTGTGACACAATCAGACAGACAGACAGACAGTCAGGGTACCTCACAGCATCCTGTGTAGTGGGAATGAGACACAACTTTCCTATACAATTTACTCTTTAAGTTTCCTTTCATGACTGCTGTGAAATGGTGGTGTCTCTGTATTCACAGACACAGGAGACACTCGAGTCCTTTGCCGAAGCAGCATCCTATCTTTTCTCTCCTTTCTCTTTGTTGTACCATGTCTATTTACTCCGCTGAAAAGATCAATTTGTCTGCGCGTGCAGGTGCATGTACTCACACGCATGTATGCTCTGCATGGACACATTCTCTGTCCCAGACAAATCCATATCCTCTGATCATCCCCAAAAGCATGTTCCACACTATTATTAGAGCCATAACTCCTAAATGGGTATTGCAATCTCACTGCAGTTAATGCAGTTACCCACAAAGCACAGACAAATCTGGGCTCTGCTGGGTGTTGACAATTGTCCCATTAAGTACAAGCATTTGGCAACAGCAAATTTAGGTAGAAGAACAAAAGAGAAATAAAATCACCAAGCCTCTCTAGCGTACTCAGAAAGAAAAGTAGAAGAATAAAAAGGAAATAAAGTGAAATAAAAAATAAAAATACTTAAAAAATTAATTTTTCTTCCTTTTTGCCATTTCATTTCTTGATTCCAGCTTCCCCTCTAAAATAACACAGCAGGAGGATCGTTAGGAAAAACACTGATGGATAAAGTAAATTAGATTTTAAAAGATTAAGGTGATGAAGCTGATTAGATAAACTAGACAGATAAATCAATAGATAGGTGACTAAGTCAGATACCAAATCTACTTTCTGGGGATCCACTGAGCTCCTTCTGTTAGAATTTGAATTTACCTTGGAGGCTTTTTAGGAGCTGCCATATCTGACAAAATGACACTGCACTTGCTAGCGCTCTTGGTCCCCCTATCCACATGCACCTAATTTAATGGCTGCCCTTTGAAAGAATATACTCCACTACAGAAATCACGCTAACAAATGCCACACCTCACTTTCATAACTATAGGCCAGAGAAGGTTCTGTGAGGAAATAAATATTCCTTTATGTTTGATCAGAAAAATACATCAGATTTCTTGCTCCTACAACAGGTCATTAAATTGGCTTATCATGATGAGCTTACTCACCTGTGAAGCACTGCCAGCTTAGTCACACAATAGCCCTCCTCCTAGCCCCCAGCATCCAGCTTGTGAAAGTTGCTGTTTGACAAGAGTATCATAGGGTTCCTTATCTTCTAGAGTAGCCCCCGAGGCTAGAAGCTGCAACCTAGGGCGCTTTGAACCTGCCCCGGGCTACCCGATGGGTAGAACTGGTGACTTTTTCACACCGAGAGAATGCAAAGCCATTTAAATTATCATTTTCTGGGTCATGCAAAAAATGCATTTTGGCCAGCTGCAAGGATTGGATTCAGGCCAATGTGCTGACTGTGTGAGCTGTGTTAAGACTTATGATGTCCCTTAACTAATCATTTCCTAGCTGTTAAGTTCCTGAGATTTGCAAATAATGTGGCAGGTAAGTACACTGCAATCACTTGGCAACTGAACTTTTAAAACAAAGTTATCTGTGTTTGGAAAAGAGGATGATGTCTGCACATATATTCCTTGTAGAAAGCAGCACATATTCTGCATCAGCAGTAAAATGACACATCTTTTAATAAAAGAGTGTTTCAGGGGATTGATTAATTTTCCAAGCATGCCAGTTAGAACCACTAGAAAACCCTGTCAACAGGACTCCTGCAACTCAAACAGTTTTTCTTTTGTTGTCTGCTTGTTGAAGAACACTACATGGAATGCCCACACTCTTGGAAAGGGTTTTCAAAGGTAATATAGAATGACTGATGTTTGCTTTCCTATACAAGCTATTTGAAGTCACTGTGAAGAAACACAACACAGTCCGGTCATGTAATGCACATCAATTCCAAGCAATAACTTAATTTCTATATTTTGGATTTGATTTATGGTCATCCGGGACAACCTGCCCTGCTTAATCCTGGGTTTAATTTTACGATGTTTCGACTTACAACTTTATGGTCTTAACAAATACATAATGAACAGCACCAGCAGTTTTTGCTGCATCCAAATAAAAACACCACTCTAAAATACATTATCACTAATGTAGTGGATTACCCACCTTGTGTCCCAAGCCTATTTTTAAAAATGATTTATGAACAAAAATTGACACGCATAATTAACCTAATTTCAGTATTCCGTGGTAAATGTTATTACAGAACTCTGCTCTAAATTAAGCAAAATTAAATCCTGATAAAAATTTACTATCCTGCGGTCCCCAAATGAGCCTATGGTTTAATGGAAGGTATCATGTAAAAACCGTTAGTTTAAAACTGAATGAATCTCATTCTTGCACTATTAATTTCAGTCCTTTACTTTTATACTTCAGGTTTTTGCAGATTATGCTTAATTAACTTTTTATAATGGTGTTTAAATTAGCTGTTCTATATGCGATAAGAACACCTTGATAGATACGCTTCTAATTTGACCTGCAGGATTTAGTTTTGGAAAGTTGTACTTAGTCTGATGTCTGTTTGCATCCTTTCTTCCCTGTCCTGGCTTCCTCTCAGCCAAACCTTTTCCTCTCATGCCTTTGATATTCTACAAAGGCAGTTACCTACAAATCTTCAGCTTCAATCATGCCAATGCATATTTATTTGGATTTTAGGTGGTATTAGAAGAAATTTATTCTAAAGAACCTTAGACAGAGAGATACTTTTAATCAATTGCTATGTTAAATGTATGGCTAGGTTTACCACAAAATCACCCTATTTTGATCAGAGACTACTCTAAAGTATGCCCTTCTTACCTACACAGCAGTGCAGCCTTGGCACGCTCACAAAGCACAGCTTTGGTCATGAAGCCCATGGAGAGGAACACCACGTTTCAAAGCACATGAAAGTAACAAGACAGAGTTTCTATACCCACATCAAATTTGTTCAGCTCACGCTAGAGCAAGATTTTCCCAAGAGAGCTCAGCTACCTTTTACCTTATCAATTGGAAGAATGTTTAAGCATCAAAAATTAAAAAGAGGTCCAATTCTGCATGACCAAACTCCTAATGGTAATGACACTGCTACCCAAGAGAAACCCTAAAATTGTTTGGACAGTAGTAAATAGCACCTGAATTTGCTTAGACAAAAACTCTGCAGAAGCTGGCCTTGCCTATGTCCCCACCATTTCTGTGCCATGAGTCACTCAGGTGCACATTGCACCCTTTCATCATCTAGACCAACAGAATGTGTAATCTGTTTCCTACCTGAAGTCCAGTGGAAAGGACGAAAGGAAAGCCTTTTTGTCTACACATTTGCAAAGCAGTTTGGATGCAATCTGAAGGCAGCAAAATGAGGTCCTCCTCATTTACCGCAGGAAGTTTTGCTGCACGTAATCATGCTCATTTTGGGGACTCCTAAAATAAAATAGGAAAAAAATACAATAAGGTTAAAAAATAATCATAAATCATGTTCTGCAATAAAACAGATTTTCTAGTCTTAGAACAAATACTAAGGATCAGGCAGGTTATGGTTATTGTTAGTGAAGAGAATAAAATCCTTGCAAAGCCACTCTGAAGAGATGCTTGTTTCCCACAACAAGCCTCCCTATACTAGACCTATAGACCTCTTCATTAACTTTTTGATTTTTATAGTAATCCGATTAAACAGTCTCAAACCTTAAGAATATTAAAAAATATTGCTATAATGAGTTTTCAAAATAATTCAACAGAACCTAAAATAAGAACATCTATTACTGAATTATAATACAAATTATCACAAATGCCAATTCATCTTTTTCTGCTTTGAAGCATTATGTGATGCTTAACATACCTGACTTGATTAAAGACTAGTTATTTTACTTTTCACCTTATTATTTCTGTAATCCCAACTGGGTTCTCTTTCCAGCCTACTATGACTACCTCTTTTCCCCTGTTTCTGCTGAGAAGACAAGCTGGTTTCAGGTTTGAAAAGCTTCTGGTAAGAGGCACGTTCCTCAACATCTTCTGAGTCCTAATCACAAAATTATCTCCCTAGGATGGTTGCAAAATAAGTTGGGCAGGTTACTCAGCATTGTTATTGATACTGCATCAATCACAACATCCTCTGGTGCATTATGACAGCTATTGAAAAGAACACAGGCTAAGGTCCCACAGGTCTGTTGGCATTTTCATTAATGCGATGCATTATATTCAGGTATCATGCGAGGCATTAGGTTCACCTAGAAACTAATGATCTATTTGACTCTTGCTATCCAATCAAAGCAGAAGAATTCAGAGAATATTTAGTACATTGAAGACTTTCCTAACCTTATTTAAAAGTCATTGTGAAGGACACTACCTTTTCCTCTGATCAGAAACATTGTTATTATATAATCAAATAATCATATGACACACACATTCACTAAGCAAATTCTTTAAATAATTGGATATTACACTAAAAAGACCAGCAGACTTGTAGAAAACACTAGGAAAAATAATTGTATTATCTTTAAGAAATATTTAATCAAACTCTATTCTCAATTGCACTGGTGTAAATTTATCACAAGTCCATTCACTTCAGCAGTCTCATGCTCCTGTCAGCTCAAAGTCTAAAGCCTAGCAGAGTCACTACAAAGCCAAAGTTATTTGCAGTTTCAGATTTATAGTAATGAAACACACCTGTGCTCAGTCTATCAATCAGCATTCTTTTGAGACACAGTAGGCAAAATAAATCATGGCCTCTGCCCCAAGCATCACCAAGTTTTTTTGGTGATCTATGCCATCTTGTCCCTCCTCCAGGATATTTAAAAGCAGATGCAAAGAAGAAAATAATGCAGAAGTAAATTCCCCTCTCAAGACTACTAAAAGTTTTTGAATGGTTCCATTGATCTAATTTGTAAAATGAATTCTCCCACACAGAAAATTTCTATTATGAAATTTCTGCCTCAGAAAAAAATCCTAGAGAATTTCCCCAGACTCAAATATTTTGTATTAAATATTTGAGATAAGCAGTCTGTGCTTATCTCAAGTTTCAAACATCTTGGAGTTTACTCAGCGTAATAATCAGAGGTGAATTAAGGTTATCACAGCTTAAAAAGACCTCTAGTGCTAAAGCATATTGATACACCAGAGGAGGGGGGAAAAATGTATCTACCTGTAGTGCTTACATGAAACAGAAAAAATGGCAAACAGGGTAATTTATTTTTTTCTGTTTCCAGATTACAGATGGGAAGAGAAAATGACATCAATTTATGAACATTCTCAGGATAGTTCAACTCGATGAACAGCATTTAAAATCTGTGTACCATATATTAGATGGATGAAGTCTTAAATCTGAGAAGTCATTAAATCCTTATTTGGCTTAACTTGGAGACACTGTTCAATAATTAGTAGAATTTTTTATATTCAAGAGGCAAGGAGAAAGACATTAATGATATAAAAATGACCACAGAGAAAAGACTATAAAATAACCAGGGCAAAAATCTATGCAGATTTTATGTGAGAGGTAATATTTCATTTACAGATTTACATCACGTCACATTTATGATTCCTAAAACGTTCAAGAGCAAATGGGCAATATCCACAGTGATTTCAAAATGCTTAGATTAATAGTTGTTAAAGTAGATGAGTTTATTAGTACAGAAGTTATAAAATGTGCAGGCAGCAGAACTGCAAAAGTAACGATGAAGAAAGAAAAGCAGTGTAAAAGTCCCAAAGCACGTACTGTTGAGATGCAAAGAAATCTAACTTGGCAAGAGAGTTTTTCAGGAGCAACTGGGCACTTTGGAAGTGTGCTTATGAAAGCAGTGAGGCAGAAGTTTGCTCCTGCATGGCAAACCACCTTCTCATACAGGAGGCTGGGCTGGAAATCAAGATGTCCTGATTCAGAGCAGCACCTAAGCTTCAGGAAACCCTCTACATCTTTCAAGGCATGAGAGACATTTGATAATGAAGCAATACAGGACATATGATCATATTTTTTTAGAACATACTAATGATACTGTCTGCACTCTTTCACAGTGTCCTATTTCAAAGTTCAGCCAACTCCCTCTTCCTCAGGTGAGCTCATCCCTTGCTGGTAATTCAGGAAACATCTGGATATTCGCCCTTCTTTCAGGCATATTATCAACATTTATTAATCCATCGGCTGAACTAGGAGTGAATTCATACAAGATGTAGCTTTTTCATGTTCACACAAGGGTAGCTTCTTTTATGTACAATAGAGGATAAAACGGGACTACCCACAGTAACAGGCCAGTCCACCAGCCTGCGGTTTTTTGTTCCATCTTTCAAAAGAACAGAAGCTGGGAGGCAAGGTCACAGAGACAGGCTCATATAAGTCACACAGCACAGCCTGCAAGGGATGGAACCCACCAGAAACTCATAGAGTATTAACATGAAATACAAAGTTCAGCAGCAGGTGGGAGAATCTCTCGTATACACCTGGAAGCTAAAAAAAAATATCCCATGAAACCCTAGATTCCTGAAAAGGGAGAAGAGCACGACACACCTGATCATTTCTGACCAGCACAAAGACAAAATCCCTCTTTTTTCTTCTCCCACATTGTATTTTTCTTCCTTTTTTATCTCTGTTTCCTCTGGAGGCAAGTTGTGCAGCACTCCCCACTCTGTAGGCAGCCTAGATTAAGTGCAGAGAAAAAGCCAGCTAATCCACCAGTTAAAGAAATTACCTCCCCTCTGCCACACTTTGCCACCACAGGAACTTCACACAGAGGCTTCAAGTTTTTCCTGTCTAAAGGAGCAATCACTCTACCTATAAACCCATCATTATCAAACAAGGAGAGACCAGCTTTGCTTATTTGTGTTAATTACCGGAGCTTCTGACAAAGGAATAGTTCTTCCCTCTACAAAATGTTTGCTTTCATGTTTGGAGAAAGAAATTAAAAAGGAAAATTGCAAGCACATATTAATATGTAAGGGTAATCGCTTCCTACAGCACAAGGTGAATAGACAACACTCAGACCTTTCACTGAAGCTGCAATCACTGGCAAATGGTAATACATGCTCAAAGCAAATAGATTAAAAACATTTGTACAGAATGCCACAAGAGATTATAGTGCTTCTACAGAGAGATATTTTCCCCTCAAAGGGAAAACTAAATTACCAGCCTATCAGCATAGTTCTATCGAAAGCACAAATCAAAATGTTAGCTAGAAATCGTTTATTATAGGTTGGAAAAATTCACTTTGGCGCGTGACAGCTGCTTGGTTCAGTGACAGCCCCCCAGGAACATGGGGATATCCAGCAGTAGAAACATTTTAAGGCCTCCAGTTAAGATATGCTCTATTCTAAGACCTCTTTCTAATCTTCTATCCATATTTAGATACATAAACTTGTCATTTGACTCATCTCTTCCTTAAGACTAGATGACATTTTAACCATGTGCATTCTATGTATTTTTTTTATAAACAAGGTACGTTTGTGCTTATTTATATAAGGCACACATGCCTGCATATGAACATACATACAGACATCCTGTGTATACAAAGGTGCAAAGCTAAAATGCTTTGACAGTCATAAGGAAGAGGTGAGTGTAACAGCAAGATCATAGAGTAAGTCACACACCAAATGACCATCAGAATAATATTATGAAAGCCTACCCTTTATTTTCCTAGATCAACAATGACAATCAATAAATGTTATCACAAGTCCCAAGAGATAATATATCTCATGCCTTCCAAGACCTTGAAAATGGTTTGTGTATCTAGAGCACAGAATGACTGAAAGTCTCAGGGTTAATAATGAGACACTTAAACACAAGGAAAAAAACCAAAGATCTCCAGTAATACCAATATATCCTGTTTAACTGGCACTACAAAGAAAATATTTCTCCCAGGTAGAAAATATACCTAGAATATATCTCTATAGACATAACTTTTTATGGAGTTTAGAATTTTCATGTAAACTTTCCAAAAATCAGAACAGTTTGGAAGAGAAAAACCACATTAAAATGACCTTGCTTAGGCTGAAAAACAATTCAGTGATTCTACTGGGATGGTGAGGGCTGGGGGTGAGTGGGACATGAAAAATAGTCAACAAATAGACTTAAAGTTTATGCTTTAAAAGCTTAAGGAATAAATCAAATACAGCAGAATTAAGCCAAATACAACAGTGAACTGTCACTCATGACAGAGCTAGAGCTGGTGCCCTGTGCTGGTTTTAGAATTTCTGGAAGAACCAACTTGACAGCAAAATGACAGATTTTGCCCACAATCATTATTATTTAAATAACAAAGACATGATAGGCAGTTTGAAACCAGTATGATTTATTACATTGACAACACAGTACTTGCTGGACCTAAACTCTGGCAAGTCAGAGTTGCAGAGAAAATGGTCACAGAACAGCCTGCACTGCAGTAAACATTAGAAACAGATTTTCCTGTCCTCTGTATAACCTTCTTCACAAAAGCTCTCCTTTAAGATTGAGGGAGAAAATATTTCAATCAGGAATAAATATCAGGAATTAACCTCCATTTCAAGAAATGTTATTCCTTTCAAGAATATGTTCCAGATTAAGGCACTGAGAGCAAAGGAGAATCTAATCTGAAATGTCAGCCTGGTTTTGTTTCTCATTTCCAGGCCTCAGCCCCCATTTACCAGCTCTAACAAGAACATACAAGTTCCATTGTGATTTCTCTTCTGAAATGAGCCTCTATGATTCTAATTTCCCCTCTCCCTCCAGAATACATCTAGAGGAGTCAAAATCCCAGAATTGTCATATCTGTCAAGTTGATGGTGCTTTGAGACCATTAAGTAAGTTACTACTGTTAACTTAACTGTAAGAAACTTGCTTTCAGTTTGTTTCTGACCACACATTGTTTGCAGTGCCAAATAGAAGACTACAGTCAAAATTAAAATCAAACAAAGCAGAGCAATATACTGCATTGCTTCATCTATTTCACTAACTAAGCACACTGGTAATACAATTTAAATACAAAGTAAGCTCCTGCAAGTAGCACCCAAGAGAAGGTTTCTGCACAGATATACGATAGTAGAAGAAAAATCCTGTCACGCTCTGAAACACAGTAATGATTATCTTGCTGGCATAAAGAGCAGAGTAGAAAGTTCTTCACCCAACAAGTCTGCTACTAAGTGGTTTTGACGTTCCAGATGACAATTACTGTAACACTTGTCAGCAGATGCTGCCTGCCACCTTTGCTACAGAACCTCCATCCAAATCACGCATTGAGAAAAGATGCTGTCAGTCAAGGACCAGAAGCAGCTCAGGATTATTCCTTACAAAGCAGTCAAATAAACACACAAGGGAACAAATGAATGAACAACCAAATGAATGAAAAGACAAGCCATGATTAAATATTTGCTTTCAAATTATGGGGATCTTTATTGTCCAAATACTTCTCTTTGTCCACAGTTTCTGAAAGGCTTATCTTCTGAGGTTATGGAGCCAGTTTTCTTCATGAAGAACAGCTTTAACACTGTCCTGGTCAGGCAAACCAGGTGTGACAGTGCTGGTCACATTCAGCAGCTCTGACACTGTCAGCAAACGCAGGATGTCTCTACACTGAAATGTTTTTTTCTTTAACTTTGCTGGCTCAAGAAGATTAACGCACCATGCAAATAGCTGATGTGGTTTAATCACTGCTTCCTTTGAAAGTAAGTTGTAAGCAAGCCTAAGGGCCTCTTCTAGGCACATTTTTGAATGACATATCTGCATCTAAAGCTCAGGTCCTCACTGTTTCTGCAAAGCTTTTTCAATAATAAATAATATGTTCGTTCAGGATGAACTGTCATAAGCGCAACCTCAAACTACTGCGTCCATAGGAACAACTTCTGTTAGAGCAACTGGCACAGCAGGACCTTCAGCAATAAACAGCATTCACATTTTGCCAATCTCTATGCCTTATTGCAGCAATTCAGTCTCTGTATATTCTGCAGCAAACATCAATCAGCCCACATATATTCCTGTTTTGACCTCTGTAGCATTTCTAGCCACAGTGAATAAACACTTCCTGCAAAACCAAAGTCATGCCTTACTGTATTTGCTGCAGATGTTTCAAACACACTGTCCGGAAACTGGAAAAGTCAAGACGGTCTCGTCTGTATCAGAGAGCTTTTGAATTCCTGAACCAGGAAGGGGTTATTTTCTGCATGTCTGTATCTGCCACAGCAGGAAGTCAATGCTATCTATTGGAGATTGAAACTTCTGGCAAAAAAGCGTGCTGTGCTTCTATAGGAAAAGTCACCCTTTAACTGCGGTTGCAAATCTGTTTACAAATAGCTGAAGACATCCCAATGAGATACCTATCTTTAAATAAGGAACAGAAAAATAAAAAAGGACCCTTCAAAGCTGAACTAAAGTGTGTGATGATAACATGAAACAAACTGTGCATGAAAGTCTGTTTACTAAATAATATATTGCTATAGCAGTGCTGTAATGGTCTATGAAAATCTTGATTTTCTGCAGTGAGCTTTCACAAGCAGTACTACAAAATTTATCAGCTGTTGAGAAGCAACGACTCTAAGCTGCATTTTCAAAGACCTCCTCTATTAGCCATCCATGCTCTTGTTTTGCTCAAGCTTGCCTGCCTGATGTACCTGCTTAAACAGCTCTCGGGAGGTGGCTGTAGGAAAGGGCTGCGAGAGAAAAGACTTCTGCTTGAACTGACAGATTGTCCACAGTGAAAGGTCAGTGTTTTGGGCCTTTTAGGGCACTGCTGTCCATGTGTACAGGACAAACAAACTGCAGAGGATTTGCACCATGAGGGTAGCACAGCCTTTGAAAAGGTCAAGAGGAGAGGCTACAACTACAACTTCAGAGGTTCTGAAGACTCAGAAATGCCAAGAATGACCTCATGCAATGTGGGCAATAACCCCACTTCAAACAGGAGACTGGACTACTTTCCAATCAACACTTCTGTGATTAAAAGATGCTACATTTTGTTATTGCATGAGCTAATGAACCTGACAGAGAGCCATGTTTTTCCTCTGCTGTTCTCCAACTGTTTTCAGTGCACACATCATCGTAATGACAATGTGTCAAAAGATACAGAATTAGAGTTGTTCACATTTCCAACACCAATAGCCTCTTCTAAATTCTGGCAAGTCAGAGCCTACCATACATAAAAATGGACTAAGAAAAGTCACAAATACAGTGTATAAATCCAAGCATTCACAGACCTTCAGTATATGCACAGGGACTTGTGTTTTGTAACTGAAACAACCTAAACACCAGGCAACCTCAAGTGCTGCATGGACTCAAAAAATGGGGAATACTTTTCCACAGCCATGAAGTCAAACACTGCAAAGAAAAATATCACTGACGTAAACAGCAAGAGAAGATTACTTCCAAAGTGGCTTGTTAGAGGCTTCAGGGAGAAGAAATGGGGGGGTAGGGGTGGGGAAAGAAAGCAAGTCTGAACTTGTCAGAAGCAGACCTTTGATTTGCTAAAGCAGATAAGGATCAAAGGACACTGAAAATGACAGCAGTTAAAGTCAACACATCTCCAAAAATGAAACAGTTGGTCTTAAACAAAACCTTGTGGTAACATGATTGTTTCTATGAGTGTTCTAATCAGCTTAATTAAGAGTTAATTTGTAGATATTTGCAGGAAGGATGGCAAAGGACTCTTGCTCAAATTGTCATTCTCTGCCATCACTAAAGTGATTTAGCATCCTTTCCAACCCAGATCTGATGCACAGTAAGGGGGATGTTGGCAAATTACACTGCTATGGAACCTAAAAAGAAAGCTACAGTCCTCCTGAAGTCTGTGCTTGCCACTGTATAGAGGAGAAAATCACAGAGATTATACATAAAGCAGAAAGAATCGTCTCATTTGCACACAAACTGTGCATGATCTGGACATCACCCACCCACCCTCCAAAGATACACACTGTTTTCTAACAGGAATTCACTAATGTTACTGGAATCATGCCTACAGCAAATTCAGCATCTACTAAAAATTGTAATAAAAATTCTGAATCATTAAACATTTGAAAACATGCTTACACACTTCAGTAATGTGGAATCTTCTGTTCACTGACAACTCCTGAATGAAAGTTGAATGAGAATAAGAAGTTGATACATGGACAAAAAGCATTTAAACATGAAATATCCTCATTTTATATTATTTGAAATCTGTGCTGATCATTGGATAGATTTCTGTTCATAGGAAGGAAGCAGACTTGTTGGAATTTCTGACATGATTTACCTTCCCAGTGATAAGTGTGTTGCTCTGGTATTTTAGTCTCACTTGCAATGCTGAATTTCCCATTTTGTAACATTTATAACCATGCCACAGCAGCTCACTAACATGACATTTTAAAGGCACAAACATCAATGCATTGCTCTGACAATATGGAAGTTCCAGGTCCAAACAAACAACTCAAAACCTGATATTGCATCCAGACACCTTTGCTCATCACATTCTTGATGTTTGTGATGATGCTAATAGTTACCCTACCTCTGTATGTGATACTGATGTGGCCACTGCCTTCCCCATGCAGAGCTAGCAGAGAAGGGAAAAGAAGAAACAAGCTAAAGGCAGTCCTTAGTGTTACCATGCTGGTATTTGCCAGCATGAGCCCACTGAACACAGCTTGTGAGTGTCCACATATCTACAAAGAAAGCTCCAGTCCCACAAACGTTTGGTAGTGAGGCAGGCAGCCTGCCAGCGCTGGTGTACCAAGTCTGTGGTGCTCTACACACTCATTCAAACATGGAAGCCCCTGAGGAATCTACATACACATATAGGATAACGACCATGCAGAAAAAAAAATGAGTAAACTGAAAAGTTTTCAATTCTTGAAACTTCCATTTAACTTTTAGAGTAGATTTACTCTGATAATGTTCTGCATGAATGAACTACACAAAACCCAGCAGCTTTTCTGCTTATATTTTGCTTAAAAGAATACTAACATACTTAAAGAGCTATATCTATCAAACGTGTGTGAGGCTTTCTAACAGGTGGAGCTGCTTATATGCTCTGACACAATGAAATCATTTGCTATTTCACACAGCTCAAAAGATTTTCCTGCTGGAAATGACTTTGGCAATTGAGGGGTATTGAACAATAGAACTGAAACCTATTGTGCTGTCTTCCATTAGCAGTCCTGTCCTCTGAGCCATTAAATTTGACAAAATAAACAGTGGTGTTAGCAAACCATTGAAAAAATAAGAGAGAATGGCACAGATATGAAACTCATCTTTTTTTTCCTAAGATATTCACTGACTACTTATATACATAAGCATACACATATAAAATCCAGCACATATTGTGAGAAGAGCTGAACCGGCTCCCATAATGGAGGCTTAAAATGCTTCTTGCCACGTGCACCCACTGCACACTGGGGGTCCAGAATTCCTTCTAAATAAGCATCAGTGAATGAGACCAATTCTGGGAATATACAATTTTTCACCAGGTATTCCTTTGTTCTGAAACCTCTTTGGAGAGCTTATTCAACTAGAAACTCCTTGTGAGCACAGAATAAATTACATGGAATTTAAATACCAATCTGTTTTCTCATTTTGAAAGAATTCCTATTAAAATAGCAACCAGATTCTCCTGGTATCCTGCAAGCTTCCAAAAAAGCTTAGAGGGTCCCAGCATACCCAATACCTTATGAATCTATTTCTAAAGGAATAATTCCTTTCAGATTTCAACCAGCTTTCATGGTTGTTTCAGCCCTTGGACAAAAATCTCAGTATGCCGGGACAAGGTTATCAGCTTGCCTAACCAGCCACAGCCAACTGCAGTTAGATCTCCCTCCCTGGAAAAAAACAGTGATATTAACTCCCTATCAAAGCATTACCAATGCATTATTATGGCAGACAATGGGGATTAATGTTAAAAAGAAGGAAAAGCAAAATGAATCAAAGCTGCCTCAACTGCTCATCCCGCCGACAGTGGGATGAATTTTGAAGTAATGGCAATTCTGTCTTTCCTTCAGTGAAGCCAGGACTCCCCTCTTACTATTTTAATGAGTGAATTCAGCAGCTGCACAGCAGCAATGTCCACCTACAGACACCCACACAGACACGTAACCACTGCCTACAAGTGCCAGAACTTCAAAGAACAAAGAATATATTTATATTTCAATGTTTGTTCAGTATTAGGAAAAAAGCTCATAATAATGACTCAAGCAGGTGGTAGAGGTGAGAATGTGCTTCAGCTATCTGGCATTCTAAAGTAAAAAGAAAGCTACATCTATAAACTGATCATTTACTATGCAATAATCTATTTTTATGGATTCATCATCATATGGAAACAACCCCACTATCTTTTTTACATGGCCATTCATTTTTAATTGCGCGGACCACAGATACATTTATTCATGCACATCATAGATGTAGGTATGTATCAGTATGTGCAAGAGGTACTGCAAAGATATTGTGCAGCTGCAGCGAACATTAGAAAAGCTATCCAACAAATATGTCTGAAATCCACATTTGCAGTTTTGCAGGGAATAAAAATCAGTCTGCCTTAGCAAAAGAAGCGTTGGTGCTGGCTTTTTACTCTTATTGCTGGAGCAACTGTTTCTATTCTGGAAAAATGAAAGTATTTTCTCTTGTAAAATATATGTGAAAAATAGAAAATGAGTTAAATATATGCAAATGGCAGGCTGATACAAATCAGTGAAGAACACGCAAAGGAACCACAGGGAACTCAAGCACTGTCTGCAGACATGTAATGCAAACCCAGAAGGCAGCCTGCATTTCAGAGCACCCCCCAGACAGGGCTGAAGCTTAGGACAACGCCTGAACTTGGAATCCATGTTGATACTTTCCAACTTGGCTATTTATAACCAAGTGCTCTTCTGGCACTAACCTGGAGCCAAATGCCCATGAGGATGGGGAGGAGAGAGGTACTGATCTGCTGGTGCTGAGTGGAGGCTTTGTGCCTCTAATGAGAATAGAGAGGGCAGCACAGGGCTGAAACGCTACCCCAAAGGGAAAGATTTATCTTCCTGACAGATAGCAAAAAAAAAGTAATGGGTTTTTCTCCCCAGCAGCCTCCTCCTTTACTGTCTTGGTTTGTCTCAGCACTAACCCTATTCTCCTGATTTGTTCTTTTGTTCTCTGGGTTCTGTTTAGCCTACCCCTTGCCTCCTACAGATTGAGAGTTTCTTTAGGGTTTGGGATGTTTGTACATAAATTTGAGCTCTCAGTAACACTGATTTTGGTTATAATCAGAAGTTAAGAAAGCAAAATAACCTCCAGTCCAATGGTCAGATTTGTGCTGATTTAAAGAGTCTGAGTGCCAGTGAAAGTCATGATTCATTCTGCATAAGAATCTAGTTATAGACCTTCCAGCTGCTTCAAATTTGCCAGTATCATAAATGTCACAAATTACTCTTGTCCTTCCATGTGCCTTGGCAGCGTTTTGAAATGGTATTTCTGTGGAACATTTGAACTTTGATTGCTATCTCTTCAGCTTATAAATATGCACAGTACCACAGTTAGCCTAACACGTGCATACTATGGTTTTTCTTTTTTCAGAGGCTTAACAGTACAAGATATGCAAATGAATTTTCAAACTCCAAACCTTCTCTATCCTAATTCCTGGTAGCCTTCCTTCCCAGAAAAATGTGTGAACTGTCATCATTTTCAAGTGTCTTGAAAATGTTTTGTGCCTTAGTCATATTTCAGCTGATGACATCCAGCATCTCATTCAATCTCACCAGAGCCATATCCGACAGTTTCTTGTCAGCAGTCATTGCAAAAGTCCATCACCCAAGACAAAAGGATTAGCTCTCCAAAGGACAAATCAAATTGGCACAGGACTACGAAGCTTTTAGCATGCTCACCTCTATTTCCCATGCAATATTTACTTAGGGAGATATCTGAAAACACTACTTTCAGGCCTCAGAATGTACTTGAACTGAGACATTTACTGACTGAGAGCAACGATGACATGCAAACACTGTATTCTCATTTTAGTTTGTTTTAAGGATGCTATCATCTTTGGAATCAACAAAACAGAGGTTGAAAACACGGGAGTTAGGGCTTCCTAGCTGTGCACTGCAGATAAGCAATAGAGAGACATTTGATTTTCTGACACCTCAGGCAGCAATTTGGCCACACACAGAGTACACTAAACCCAACTATTACAGAAAAGACAGTATGCAAAGAACAATCCTTTGCTTGCACTTAACAACATGGGACCTTCTGCAGCAAACAATCTGTCACCAGTTGCTTGGAGTACTGGGGCTCCTGTTTTTGTGGCATGTTGGCAGTGCCATGATTCTGCAGGATATTCACTAAAAAGACTAAGGAAAGCCATAAATTAGCAATGTATAAACCAATATAAACCAACAGCCAGAATGAGGAAGCAAATAAGCAATTTCACAAAGTCAGATTCAAATACCTGTCTCTAGCAGCTGGGCTACATGATGAGTTCTTAGTGCCATTGTGATGCCATGACATTTTGGTACCTTAAAAAGTTAGGTGAGATTATTCTCTTTTGTAGGTCACATGTAAACATGACAAGGCTTTTTTTTGTCTTACTTAATATTATGGAAAAAAGGCACAGGGAGGTTTTCTGAAGAAATCTGTGATGATTTTGCATTTAATGGTCAAAAGAGCAAAACAAGAAAACTTTTGCAGAGTTTGGCAAGATACTTGTTGAGTTCGGGTAAAATTACTATTAAGGATTTGCAATATAATTTTCTCCCACCACTCTTTGTCTGCTTCATCATAACCATCTTTTAGAAGACAGGAAAATAAAATCAAGATATCCTGTAAAGGTGAGTGGCTACAATACAGTCTCTCATCTCCTGCAGCAAAAAAATCTATGTCTAAAATTCTCAGTTTAAGTAATACGATGCAGAATTCTGTATGTTTTAGTAATTTTCTGTGAAAATGGCCACTGGGAACTATTTCTGGGCCTTACACATCTCACACATGCAACGGAATACATCAGAGTATCAGTTTATTCAGGAAAAATAAGTAGTATGACTTCTAAAGAACTTTTTAACCTTTTAATTATAAGAACACAGGCTTTTGAAGCAAGCTAGCTCTCAGTTCACTAAGTCCTTCCCTGCTCTCCACTGATGTCTATACTGATGATTCTGCTATATTCCATAAAAGATAAAATGCAGAGAAATCCAATACACTGCTTCTCCTTTAGGAATTCATTTGCTGATAAACAGTTATACTGTCAAGAATTATAACAGGGTAGGGAGACATCAAAAGAATGTGTCTAGCTTCTTTCTTTCTCACAGTACACATCTGCAGTGGCTGTGTTATCCAAGCTGTTTAAGAAAATATAAATCCTCAAATTCAAGGCAAGCATCGTATGGGGTCCAGACTGTCACACGTAGCTGTAAGGTGAATACACTCTCTTTGAAAGGCTATAATACGGTTTTAAATGTCCTACACTTCCAACAACAAAATACATATAACGTATTGGGATGCAAATGAGCAGTGCCTATATACCTTAACCCTGCTAATTTTAAACAACGTTCATCTGTATAAATCTGTAACATTCCATATTGGGTTTGGAAACAAATAATTCTGAGTTTCATGAATAACCAAAATGTTCTTGAAAAGCACCTGCATTCCTGACTCTTCCTATTCCCCTACATTCTTATTACAAGTGAAAAATATGGTAGAACAAAGAGAGAAAGAGAACATTACAGACAACTGTCAAATAAAGCTTTTCTACAAGAAGTTCATTCATGAGATGTTCATTCATAAGTTCCTTTTTCAGTGCAGTAAGACATGCAGGATGTTGTATCATGTTCATGAGAAACCACACCAGAATACAGTTAGTCCTAATTTTATTCTTTAACCTGTGAACAACATGTTTATTTACCTTCTTTAAACAACACAAGGCTTTTTTGCTCTGAAACACTTCACTCATTGGTAGATGTAAACCCTTACGATATAAATAATCTGTTAATGTATTCCCCATTGAAGCCAAGCTCTAACTTCTTAGTAATTTATGGCACATATCAACTAGTACTGAAATACATTATAGAATCCAGACCTTGAACATTGCCAAGTAACCATGAGTATGAGGAAAATATGTTAACATATTGTTGGCTTGAAATTTAAAGATTATCCAAGTGTCTGATTTCAAATTGGTAACAGTGCAATAACACATATTCCCTTTTGAAGCTTTTATTCCACAACTGATAATACACGGATAATATACTGCGGACTAACATGTTTCTAAAAACATAGTGATTGTAACATCATATGTAAAACATAGATTACGATTACTGAAATACAGCATGATCTCATGTGGAAAACATACAAAACAAATCTCAGGGGGATACAAAGAAAATTAATTATTTGAAATGGTTTATGGTATGGAAAATAAAATCCCCAATTACTGCAGCAAAAATGAAGCAGATCTGTTCTTCCCCTGCATAGCCAGAATACAGAATGCACACTGCTATGTAGATGCCCCTCTGTTCAAAGCCAAACATCCAGGGACGGGGCTGCGCAAGACACTGCCATGATCACGGTGTTGTGGTGCTCCATGATGGTATTTGTTTCCACCTGCCATCTGTCTTGCCTTGTGTTTGGGGAGCAATGAAACCTTGTATATTAGCCAGAAAGAGAGATCAAACTGGCTGTGAGGGGACATTTAGCTCATTTCTGACTGCAAGATGAATTACCTTTTATTCCCCATGTTAGTTCATATGCTCTAAATTCCTAAGATTATATTTATTAAAACTATGACAAAAGTCTTCAGGCTAAAAGCCAAAGATATGATAACTGAACCAAAACTGGGAGAAGTCTTGCAGCAATGATACTACTTTGTGAGAATGCCAAAAGAGAGGGAGAGCACAGAATAACTGCTTTGCAGAGCAATAGCACATTTTCACTGCATGTGCTGTGATTTTAAGGCAGATGTGACAAATTAGAGGAAGCACCAAAGCAGTCACTATAATGACACCCGGTTCTGCTTCCAGCCCACCTATTTCACTGAAGTTCAGTATAAGTCAAGCACAAGAAAGTGGTAGGGAGGATCCTCTCATTGTTGAACACCTTATTTGTAATATAAACCACTGCATGCACTTACAAGAGTAATTTATCCATGACTGCTAAAAGCCGATCTGCCAGCATGCAGGGATTTGTTAACACATCACTCAACAATGCAGCCAGAAACTGCAGGTTACTGTCCAGATGAGTAGAGCAGACACATAATCCAGCTTATGATACAGGGCATTAGCCTGTCTGCAACCTATGTTCAAAGAGCAAATCCCAGCTGATCAGCATCCGTAAGTCCCTTTACAGCACCACCAGTACCTTCTGCTGCTTCTAGCTCATTTCTCCTCCAGGTTTCCCCCATTTCTCCTGGGTTGATAACACCAACACAAATCCACCTGCATTAATATAAAGAGATTTTCAAATACAAGCTAGGTATAAATGGCATCAAATGAGTTCACAAGGATCTCAGAGCTTCTCCATGGCTATTGTATAGCTCAGGGGCCATCAGCATCCCAGTGACTAAGGTGACGAGTTCCCGGGTTCAGCCTTCGCTGCCTGCAGCTGCCTGCATAGACTCATGTCAAAAAGCCAATTCCCTTCCTTGTCTCCCTTTCTTGTAGGATTGTGTAGCATTGCGGCTTGTTTCATCTTAGTAACTCAAAGCTGACACCGCATATGACTAAAAAGCAACTTCTTGTGACACCGCTTATGTTAGCCACCGTTTTCCCTGTCATGCCCACGTTCTGGTGGCTGCCCTTAGGACCCCAGATCATACTGAGCTGTTTGTTTTTTCTCACCCTTCTCGTATTCATCCACGAGCCCTCAGTGATTCACGCATCAGTTCCTAGCAACACAGACTACTTTTTCTCTGTCAAACAGTCAGCAGGTAACTGCCCTTGCTTCTGATGCCATTCTGAAACTTAACAGTGCTAAATATAGGCTGATTTAAATACAGTCCTTCTAGCCCATATTTCATTATTTTGATTTTCTTTTAACAGACCTTTTGCAATAAGACAAATGGGCCAGCAGCAATATGCCCAAGAATATATTTTACTGAAAGCAGCTAAAAGTCCTACCTCCATTGTTGCAAATTACTGACTAAAGTATATACGCTGTGTGCAACAAAAATGGACTTGACGCACACAGTGTGTCAGCTGTAGTGTCTCGTGATAAGGCTATTTCAGAAGTAAGGATAATATTTAGAAAAGCTCTTAAAAACCAAATCACAGCAATGACATAAGCCCCACTTGATTAAATATGTATCTCCTGATTTCCCTCAATATCTTAAGAAAGCTTCATGGCTTTCTCTCATTTACAGAGGCAGCTATCTCCAGAACACACAGGTTCCAACCTGTACACCTTGCTGGGCTAACTTAACTGGAAGACGTTATCCTTGACACACAGATTTACATTTCTTATTGGCAGCTCAGCAGCATTCTCTCTTTCTAGCCGAACCTCTTCAGCCTTAGTTACACACCTGCATTATTTTATCAGCTCCTAGAGCCCTATTTAAAAACCTTATCTGAACATTGTGTGTTTACATGGGCTGAAGCGCTCCCATTTTGAACACAGGTCCCTAATTAGTTTCCTCTGCATCAAAATACAAAGGTGGACATTTCAGATGAAAATCAATATCTTTAGTTTTCTTTTTGCCTCTCAATATAATGCTCTATTTTTGTCTCAGAATAAATAAATTATCAAATAATGCATTACCTCACCCAGAAGTTATTTTTACTGGAAGTACCACAACCTACAGCTTTAATACTCAATAGCCAATGCTTATATTTAGTCAGAAATTAGGGGAAAGCAATTGTCATGTCTGTGACTGTTTCCAATGTTTTATTCTCTTTAGATGCAACTGAAATGGGAATATTTTTGCTGAATGTGTATCAGCGTTACACGTATGCATAAAAATAAAGTTATTTTCAGATTGGAGTGCACTTCAAATTCAGCCTCTCAATATACAAGCTTTTATGCTCCTCTTAAGGACAAATGAATTAAACCAAAGCTCCCATGTGCTGGTCTTGTACATGTAGCCAATATAAAATAGGCAAGGCAAAAATAATTCTGTTCTAAAACAATGCAACAAGCATGTGAATAGCCTCCATTGTTTCTGGATGTGTCAAATCCAAAGTCCTGTAACCAACCATGGTCTCTACCACTCTAAATCACCTTGTATCACAGCACAATCACAGAAAGGATTTTTGTGTTTCAAGTTGTCATTGCCCAGTCTTTGGGGGAATAGTGGCTGGTAGTACATACTGCAGAGCAGTGCTGGCATATATAAATGCAGTATCATCATCTAAGAAAGCTGTAGGTGCTCTGGTACCTACAGATGAAATGACCCAAACAAGTCCATGCATTTTGAATACCATGGTGCTACAAGTGCCATAGATTTCCCAGAATGCAATCCATGTCATACTCAGCTTGTGACCACATAAATACAGATATGCATAGGGCTCCCGGAAGTCATCTTGCCAATTGTTGCTACCACAAAACAAGGTCAACTATACCCTTTTCCCAAATATTTGTCAAACCTCTTTTTACAAACTCCAGTAGAAGAGTTTTAACAAGCTCTGAGCATTATTTGTTCAAGTCCTCCTGTATCCTTAGAAATGGAGTTCTTTCCTACTATCTAAGCTGAATCTCCCACTGTTACTATCTCAATAACAATTCTAATGGCAATTTGGATCAAAGGAATATGCTTCTTGCTGTAGTGTGAAGAACAGCAAGATGACATTAGTCACTTTGCTTTCCAGTGACTGCCAACTTTCTATGATGAGTAGGGCAGTAAATGGAAATAAGACTCCTGTGGAATCTCAAGTTGTTCCATAAAGCTTCTGTCCATGATTCAAAGAAGTCATTTGCCGCAGCTAAGTGCAGCTTTTCTGTGCAAACAAATATTTGTTTTCCTAGAGGACAAAAATAAAGGCATATTTAAGACAGCAGAATTGTCATCAGATTAAATTCGGAGGAGGAAGGAACAATTCAGGTGAATTAATAAATTACCTAAGCTTCTCAAATGAGCTTTGCGATTTGTATGGGACTGAATATAGCTTTTCTGGATGCAATTAGAGGAACACCTGGAGATTCAGCTAGATCATTTGACAAACATTTGCAATTTCAATGGATTATTCAACTGAAGAATGGACGAGTTGTGATTTTTCCTGTAAACACAGATACAACTTCTGAAGTCTTTCAGACTTCTGTGTACAAAGAATAACATCACCACAAAAAAAAAGAACAGTAAAATTTTGGATAGAATGAGATATTGAAGAGCTAGATAAATGCAGTTAAACACGGCAAATGCATTTGCAAAAAAACCTCATTGCCAGCAATACTCTATAGAATTTCATTACTGAGGAGCATATTGCATAGATATCTTCTCCCTTAACTATGTATTTCCCCTTGAATTGTTTATGCCCTTAAAATGTAATTAGGCAAAGGCTTTCTATGCAGTACTGCAATCCAGAATCAGACCCAGAGATACTCAACACAGGTTAAGACAGGATTGAAATAGGTAAGACATTCCTTACTTTCATTTTAGAAGCTACTTAAATCTCATAATTCAAGCAAGTGACATTTTAGTCTAAGCAAGGGCAAATCTCAATTGATCTGAAAAGATCTGCTCTCCTGGGTCTAAATCAAAAAGACAAAACAAAACACAAAGCAAACTCTCTTTTCAGACTGAAGATTAACCAAACCCCAAACTAGGAAAAGTAAACCATCAAAAATTTGCCAGCCCCTTGCAAACAGCATTGTGCTCTGACATATGGATATGAAATGGGAAAGAGAAAAGGGAGCGCTCTAGTTTTGGGGCAGGATCGTAATTTGGAATATCCACTCTATACCTGGGCAGTCATGACCCACTGTCCTAAAAATCCCAATGACTTTGTAATATGTAATTTTTAAATGCAGGCTTTGTTTGGTGAAGTTTGACTATAATAGGAATGGAAAAAGCAACAGACTTCAGAAATTCTGATTTCCCTAAATAAAGCCTATCCTGTCAGCTACCATGACTGACATTTCTATTAGTTCTGTAAGTGGCAGTGGCAGCAAGATGCAATTTGTGAACATCTGGGCTCTTTTGTAGTCATTTCTATTGTCAATCTACCAATTCAGAAATTTCTCATGTGGTTTCTGAATGACCACAGATAACCTGCACTAGAAGACAGACACACCTAGCAATTGGAGGAAGGCCACAGCAGTTTCATATATTTGCATACAATAAACTAACCTTGAGCTTCATGACTTTACTGCCTGCGTGCTTGACTCGCTACTAGAGCACTTCTTGGTGCTGTACAGCTGAACCAGCCTTTCTCATTCTCAACTGTGAGGCAGTCATTTAGGGAGAAAAAGGGAAACAAATCAATCAGGAAGGAAGCAAAAGCATGTCGCTAAAGTTAAAGTTTTGCAAATTATATTGCTGTTTGTCAAGAGCTACAAAGAAAAAGAAATGCACAATCTCCTCTGCCTGCACGTGTTGTGATTCTAGCAAAATTATCTGCTGGTACGTAGCTTACAGCTCTTTCATTAAATCCCATCCTAAGCATGTGTTACCCTTAATGTCCTAATTTTCCAAACTCTAAGCGCATACATCAACACAGTAAATCACGGAAGTATTTATACTTAAGCACCTGCACAGCATGTGAAGTTAAGCCTTTTTAAGATCAAGGCCTACAAAGACGAAAACAGACCCAGGGGAACACGCAGCTTCATTCAGAAGTTCTGCGCTGGATCAAATCACTCAGAAAAAATATCTGCAAAATGTAACTACTTTTACAGATATAAAATGTGTGTGTATATATATATATATATATAAAAAATGAAGGTATTCTGGAGAACGTGCAAGGCAAAAAAATCTGCACCAAGCAAACAAACCAGAGCTATTTAACATTTACTGAAGGTGATCAAGATTTTTTCCCCCGCTCTGGTAGAATTTTTTGCTCTAGATGTCTCTATATATTGGACACTGAATGCGCAGCACACAAATAAGAGGCATGAACAAGAGAAAAGGGGAAAACATATTAGCATGGATTCACTGAGCTTTAAGTTTCTGTCTCTTATTCTCCGGCTATGTCTACTTTCCTTTGCCTAGAACCCCTGCTCTAGTACTGGAGTGGTAAAAGATCATTTAAAAGTATGGTATGACTTGTTTTACACAAGGACATTTCCATGCTGGGGCAAGCCCATTACAAATAAACTGTTAACCTATCTACTTAAATCCAGCAGCCCAAATATCATGCGAAACAATAATTTATAGCTATTGCAATTTAGAACAGAACAAATAGCTCATTGGCTTCTGCAGCACACAAATTAAGTTTGACATCAGGTAAAAAAAATTGTTTATACAACCTTCAAAAAAATCCCCAATGAACCACATCTTTCCAAAAGGAGATGGATTGAAGTCTGAAAAGTTATCTCAGCTATTTTTGTTTATGAAACATCCTAGGACATGTTTTGCTAGAACAAGAATTTCACCCAGAAAGTCTTCATTAAATGTAAAAATGAGTTATCAACATATAGCTGTCTCAAGCAAACTCATATTTATTTCCCTAAAGGACCAACATGCAATGGTGTTATTCAGAGCTGTCTTCAGGTTCTGGAAAAGACAAATGAGGGGATTGTATAGACATACAGGAGATACTTCAGCACTTACCTAATTATTTAGGCAGTACTCTCAGAATCTTAGAAACCACCATATTGTGGGGCATATTAAATATCAACATCTTAATCAACAACCATTAAACATTTGGTAATAGAAACAAACATTGGGGCTGGTCTTATTTTTCATCCCTATTCTCCAGGGGAAAATACCATGGCAGAGTAGAATTTTAAGAGTACATACTGAAATTATGCGGTAAATTCTCTGAAATTTGGTTTTATTTCTAAGTCCTACTTAAAACATGCGCTTCATGAAAACACAAGAAAAGTGGCATGGCCCATCCTGTTGGAAATCAGTTTGCCAAAAAAAAGGCTATTCTGTCAAGAATTATAACCGCATAAAGAGAGATCAAAAGGAATTGTTTCCTTCTTTTTCTACAGAGGATTTCAGCTTTAAGCTTTGCTTTGCGGTGGGTTTTCCAATACCACAGTGCCTGCGCAGCAGATATAACCAGGACAGCTTATAAACATATACAATGCTTCACTTTGCAATACATCGACATTTAGCGATGCACAACCATTATGGAGCGGCTCAGCAGCTGCTCAACATAAGAAATTTAAATTAGACATTAAAGGCAACTTAATTTGCTTTATGATTAACAGGACATTAAACATGCAGACATCTCAGGCCTGCTGGAACTTGAGCTGTTTCTGAACAGTATAGAGTTATCCAGTGCTAGCAAACCCTTTTAGAGAATGGAGACGTGAGGGAAGATAGGTCTAAAATGCTTACTGAACTAGAAGGCGGCATTTGCGTAACATCTGTGTTGGGACTTCACTGTGTATGAGGAGATACACATCAAGACGCACCATAACCTAACTCTTGTGGCTACTATGGGTTTTACCAAGATTTATACCAATTAAACTTTCCTAGCACAATGAGAAACGCTTTATGTCAGCTAGTTGAACAAATTTAAGACATTACCAAAGCCATTCTAAAGAGCAAATGACAGCTACTGATTCCTGAGTATGCATCTTGTACATAATGATGAAACCTCTCTGAGAAGACAACTTTTGGACTGTTATACTGCAAAAACTAGTGGGTTTCTAGGGCTGGCACATGGAATGAGGAGGAGGAAGAGGGTGAAAGATGCTTTGAAAAAGGTTTTGATTACAAATGTCAAACTCACTGACATATTAAATTATAAAACCAAGCCGATTTTCCAATACTTCCCGGTACTTTCTCATTACTTGACAGATGGAAATTTTTTAAGTAGCAGAAGTTGAAATCAATAGTTTTTTAAATGAACAGTGGGTTGCAGTACCCAGCTTCCAGAGATTAGGGAGTCTGGGCAGATATAACTAATATATCATACACTACTCATTCAGATATATAAGCAAAATATACGGTCTGCAAAGCTCCTAATTGCTCACTGATAGAATCTATGATCTTTTTCCTGCACATTTTTATTCTTGGCAATATTTTGTCTCCCTCAGGAGATAGTCCAAGATCAGCTATATTACACCACATAAATCTCCATTAAAATTAAGGACAGAGTTTCCACCCATCCCCATGTGTACTGTTTTGCATTTTAACTTTATTGCACTACAGAGAAATAGGATTCATCCTGCGTCTAAAGTGCTTGAGTGGATCTCAGGAGACTTGGGCTTAAGTGTTCTTAGTGTCACAGACTGTAGATAACATTGAGGAAAAAATACTTTATCTGTTCCCATGCAAACAGCAAAATACCATTTTCCTGCTGGCCCTGACCATACAGATAGGTATAGCAGAGAGGAAGTTAAGTATGTGAGTAATTCCATCCACATCAAAGTTATAGCAGCTTAACTTCTACCACCACAGGGAGATCAGCACAAAGTGGGGAAAGTAGGGTAGCTACTTCACAGACCGACACTGTCTCTATGTCTCCAAGGTTACTCTGATACTGAGTTCATTCTGAAAACAGGGTTGAGAAATTGATTTCAAAACCAAAACAAACCCCAGACAACCCCACAAGCTCCATGTAGGGTCACTCAACCAGGATCTTGGTTGCTAGCTTTTGATGTTCCCACCACAAGCTGAAGGACCATGATGGACTCCTCCAGAAGCCAGATCTTATCTGGAGAAGCTCTGCCAAATGCCAACAACTGTTCCCACTGCCATAATCTTCTTCCATGACCCGACCACTTCTTTCTTCAGCACTCACAGCAGCTCAGGGCAGGCCAGGGCTACAGCGCTTGTACTTTTTTAATCACTTTGCACATAATAAAGCACTTTCACATCATTGAATTCCCTCCTGTTACACTTCTTTCCTGTCTTTTATTTCTGCAGCTCATGGAAAGCTTTCAGAGGGGTTTTTTTTTAGCTCCTGGGACTGGCATCTGCAGAGTTAATTTCAAAGCTTAAAGAAGTAAAATCACCTCCAGGCAAACCCCTTATGAGCAGTAAGCACCGCCATTCATTTCTAATCCCTGCTTCTCTACACTCACAGGAAATAAGCATGAGAAATATGGGTACTATGAATCATTTATGGTGTTTCCCCTGC
Source organism: Psittacus erithacus (assembly GCA_009867235.2). Taxonomy (NCBI): domain Eukaryota; kingdom Metazoa; phylum Chordata; class Aves; order Psittaciformes; family Psittacidae; genus Psittacus; species Psittacus erithacus. The sequence goes on along the minus strand of WYDI02002754.1, from coordinate 2,427 downwards.
ATGAAAAATTGGTTTCCTTACCTATATGATCAGGGTGTCCATTTAAGTTTGTCATGCCTTTCAGACAGCAGCAGTAGGTCAAAACAGAGGCACTTTTCTACCTGTACCCTCACAAGGGCAGATAGCTGGAGTAGCTTTACTTGAAATACAGCTGTTGCCCTTCTGCTAATAGCCACACTGCCCACTTCTGAGATGTATCCTGAGGCAGCTTCTTCCACCTCATCACTTCGAGGAAGCATCACCTCAGGAAACATGGTTCCTGATATAATGCTATAGAATAATGAAGTTGCTCAGGCAATCATGAACTGAACATTTGTGCAGAAAGTTAAAAAAAGACATTTTAATATAATTCTGGAAACATCATTTTTACATTCATTCAATTTCCATTCAGTTCAGTACTGTGAGTGTCTGCATCTGTTAACTGATAACTGGTTTTCCTGTTATGGTGTTCACAGCAACAATCACTTTAAACACTAACACAGTCATCCTCCCTTTCTTCTTAGAAACCATTCTGAGGAGCTATGACAAGCAGTGGTGGGAGCAGGGAGAGGACGGTAGTGCATGGCACACTGCTACTTCCCTCTGCTGTTCCACATGCAGCCCACCTCTACTCTGCAAGCAGAGAGAGTGTTTGGAAGGTGAAAAATGCTTGCTGCACCACTTCATATTCCTAAAATCATTGGCTATCATTGTAACACAAAAACCAATCACCCTTTGCCTGAAAGGATCCTGTGGGTATATGAGGGCAAGATGTCCAGCAGGGGCAAGCTGCAACTCTTCACTGCAGATTTTGCTCTCATACTATCAGTATAAAAATCGACATTAAAGCTTCACTAGTGTGTCATTTAAGCTTCACTAGTGTGTCCCTCTTAACCCATGTGCTGCAGAATCATGCTGGAGAATAAATAAAAAAACCCATGTGATGCAATACTCTTCTCAATTCTAGAAGTAGTGACTGATGTTAATGGATAAATCTGGACGTGCTATAGGCACATCCCAGTACTGGAATTCTTTAATGCCACTGTTTCCTTTAGTCTTATTCTAACATTCCAAAAAACTGTGGAGTTGAAAGTTTTCAGGTTCATATTGTCTTGTCTCAAACCTCTTTCCCAATTTGGATATATAGGTGATAATACTGGATGAAGTTATATCCATGACTCTTACTATTTGTCCTTTTTTTCTTATTGATGATTTTATACTGCAGCAAATAACTCTCATCTGAGGTAGAAACATCAGTATATTATGTGCAGTACCCCTATGCTGATGGTTTTTCATACTTTCTATTTTCCCTTGAAATAGGTAGGCTAATAGATGCTGCTTTTATTGCAAGCAGTTACTGTCTTTTGTGTGGAAACACACAGAATCAAGTCCCTACTGAACTTAAATCTAAAGCTGAAGTAACTTCAGGCATTCTTCATCCACTGCAGTTGAGCTTTGAAGGTGGTGGAGACTGCTCTGCTCTCCCTTTGGCACCTCTATCAAATTAAATGGAAAGACACAAGGACATCTGAATACAGCAACTATTCATAGCCATCAGATCTTGTACACAGAGTCAATTTGTCTTATATTTATAGGCATTATTTATACAATTTTATGATATTTTGGGTTTCTTTGTCTGAAAATCCTGGTTTTTAACTGAAGAATCTTCCTTAGGCCAATCAAAATCAAATTAAGATCTCCAGCTGGTTTCAGATTTAGTGTCATCACAATTTTTTGTAAGAGAATAAAAACCTTGCTGTTTGCTATTACAATAAATGTCAGCCTGAGAAAGACAGTGCATTAGCACTAGGATAACTGTGATAATCAGCTTATTTTAAATATTTTCTACCACAGCAAAGATTGTCAAAGGACTTTAGGTTTCTGCTAGTAAGTTCCTGGCAGCTTCTAAACTCAGCATCATCCGTAAACTGGATGTCCCCAAATTGCTAAGCTTAACTAGTGTTTCATAGCAACTCATCGCAACTGAAAGGGAAAACCGGTTAAAAAAGGAAAAATAAAAGCCATATAGGTAAAACAATGCCTGCAAAGAGAATATATATGTATATATATATACACATATATATATATGTACTTAGAAACTAAGATTTTCAAAGGCAGCCACGTAAAACTGCATCTCCTAACTACAGTGGGAATGTCAACTCCACAGTAGCCACTCTGAAGTTCAGCTTTAATTTTGCGGTTAAATCTTTCCAGCTGATGCCTCAAAACTATGCCACCTATCAGCACTTTAAAACCTTCTCTCCAGTGCATGGTGACTCACACATCTCTCTGCAGGCATTGGTGGACTTATTAGCCTCCTCCAGAACTTTTATTTTCTGACTCACTTAATGAAATGTGGGCTTCTTTATTCTAATACCTACAGCAATTCTGTACTTAACTCTGAGTTACCTGCATTTTTTAGTATTTATAAATAGCAACTTGCATTTG